>AYEL01064041.1:0-87459 GCA_000484575.1 Olivierus martensii
TCTGCATATAATAGTTATATATTAATAAACCTTGGGAATCTAAAAAGAAACTTTTAAAAAGCAAAAAACGGAGGTTATGACGTAATTTTAAAGAGCGATATGTTCTAGAAGAAATTGAATCGTTCGAAAACCACTACAATAAGAATATCTATGTAGAATACTGAAGAGGGTCTCCTAGAAAGGCCGAAAACGTTTTATAAAGAAAAATTTGGATCCTGTAAGTAAAATATAGTTAAATTTTAAAGAAAGACAGGAGTACTAATGCTAGTTGCTTCTAACTTCTTTTGCATCATAATAATGAGCTATTTTTGAATTGGTTGTTCACATAGGACAAAAATTGGTTTATGTACAGTAACACTGAATGATCACATCATTGATTACCATCCACCAAACCTGTGCTTCCGACATAAAAGCCTCAATTCATCAATAGCTGTAAGTAGTAAGTAGTAGAATAGGGAGGGGCCTATTTCAGCCCAAGCACTGCGACCAACATTTATTTCCTATCTTGCTATGTAGTTACTGTTTTATAATTTTATTATTTGCAATATCATATATTTTACCTTCTTTTCTTTTACAGGTTCATTGCTGCTTTGTTGATTAGGATCTGGATCAGCAGGGATTCCAAGTATAATGTTTTCATCATTTGGATCCAAAGTTAGGATTTTTGGCTCAGGTAATTTTGTAACTGCCTATAAATAAAAAATATAGGTAAAGAAGTTTAAACAACAGTGATAAGTAATGCAATAGTATAGCTATTTTATACAAAAAATGTTCTGAATGAATATACATTCCTTCATGTGTGACATATAGTTTCAAAAGTAAGTATCTCTATTCCTTATTATTCAAGTATTTTTTTTAAGTTTTAATTTTTATGAGAACACTTGAATAACAAGGTACAGCATCTACTCAACTCACATAAATTCAACTTTACATAAAATATTTTCCTTAACTTTATTTTTTCATATACAGAGCATAATCAAGTATTATAATAGGTTGTAACAGAATTAAAATCAGTTATAAGTACCATAGTGTCCTACTTCTAAGAATTCAGTTATTATGCACTACAAATGAGTTGACAAGTAGTGGCAGATCATCGGTTCTTCTAGCTCACTTCTGCCAGCTCTCCTGTTGTCTGTAACATTTTTTCAATTTTAATTTTTAACGTTTAAAATGGAAGATCTAAAAGTACATATATGTCATGTTATGTTGTGGGAGTTCAAACAAAGAAATTTTGCTGCAGAAATGGCTAGAAAAATATGCTGTGTATTGTGATGGCATTATAACCAAAAGATCAAATGCAAAATTATTTGTGAAATTTAATTCTGGGAATGAGAGTCTAAAAGATGAACTATGGTCTGGATGCCATTCTGAGTTTGATGAGAAGGCTTTAAAAATATTGGTGAAGGAAAGCCATGCCTAATGATGCAGGAGTTAGACAGTATGCAATTGAAATTGTGGTTTAATCAAATTAACAAGTACAATAAATCCCTGAATTATATTGTTACAAGTTATGATATTTCAGAGATATACAGATGCACTTTTTATTGGTATTAAATTTCCAAAAAACACAAATGAAAAAAATTAAATAATTTACTTTTTTTTTTGCAAAAACATCAACTTATGATCTTAAATTTTCTTATCTATATTTAGAGTATATTCCTAAATTTCATTTAGCCATTCCATTTACTAATGTTCCCATTTATATATATTAACATTTAATTAAGAATTATTGACCTTATAACTATTTGATTTACGTAGGAATTATTGAGATGATTTAACTATATAAATTAGGAACTTAGTGTAATTTGAATTCATAATAAAGTGATGAGATTTACTATAATGCAATTAATATGGCAAGAAATAAAGTGAATTCTTTTACTTTATTCTAGCATTTAGGTAGGATATAAATAACTTTATTACAGTTATTGCATAATTACAAAAATGTTTTCGGTCTATTCGACCCTCTTCAGCTGTATCTACACTAAACACATATATTATGTAGACATTTAACAGTTAAGCATTCTAATAGAACATTCTATGTTCTATTATACATTATAATTTACATTATCCTTAATATAAAAATAAAGAAATTTTAAAGTGTCTTCTACTAGTCCAGTTACAATTAATCATGCTATATGCCATCTTAAAGTACTACACAAATTAGACATGAGTGATATAAATTATTATTTATATAATTATTCTTTTCCATTTTCCTAGAGATGATTCCTTTAGGTTTTACTATGTTAAGTTGAGGAATAGCACTGAAGTACTCATCTCATCTGTTGATTGTCCTTAGATGCCTGAACACTATAATAGTATATTAATGTAGCCCAATTATTATAAACTTTACCTTAGCAATTTTTACTATAGTCTGTCTCAGGTTGAGTTGAGAGCTATGAAGGTCATCGATCGGCGAAGCACCCACAACGTATCATTCCGCTGCTAGAAGTTGATTTATACGGATGCCCTTTTAAAACACGTTAATCAAGTCTTATACAATTTAAAGTACTTTATTAATTTAACAAGAGATAAAACAATTAATTGTCCATTTTTTAAATAATTTTGAATCTCTCAACTTTAATTTTTACTTCATTTCTTTAAAAAAAAACAATAAAATTGTTTTTTTTTTTGTTTTTATTAAAGAAATAAATTGTCTGTTTTTAAATAATAGTATCCGTTTAACTTTAATGTTTATAATAATCAATTTGCAAAATTGTTTTTTTTTTTGTTTTTATTAAAGAAATAAATTGTCCGTTTTTAAATAATAGTATCCGTTTAACTTTATTGTTTATAATAATCAATTTGCTTCTCTTTACCAAAATTTCTGGCCCTGAAAAGGGCCTTTTTTTATTGTACTGAACGTTTACGGTAAATATTCGATGCCAGATAACTCTGTGTCCGAATCAGTTGAAATGCCCGCAGTATTAATTATTAAAGGAGGTACGTCTGCATCAAGAAGACCGTCGAGTGTCCAAAATTTTTCCTCAATTTTTTTTAATGTGAGCGATGCAATCACTCCAAGTTTCTGGCAAGATAGTTTTTATTGCTTCTTCCACGAGCATTTTAACGTCAGAAATCTTCCAAGTAGTACTTCGCTGTGCCACGTAACCTTTTATTTGGCTCCAAATCAGTTCAATTGGATTTAACTCGCAGTGATAAGCTGGCAATCGTAGAAGGATATGACCGGCTTCTGCAGCTAATTTATCTATTTTATAACAGTTGAATCTGTACCGGTGACCATTAACAATTTCTAATAATTTGGATTTTATCATATCTGGCTGCCAATCAATGCATTTGGTACCAGGTCTGTATATTTGCCTTTGTCCATGATCTGGTCGGAAGTTTTTCTGCTTTAACCGAATGGTAAAGTGCATTATCCAATACAATAACGCTGGATGGACTTAACTTACGAAGAAAATCTTTAAACCATTCTTCAAAATATTCACTGTTCATTTCTTCGTGATAATCATTTGTCTTTTTGGATCTAAAAACACGATCAGCACCTTCCACAAAACCGTGTATGCCGCCAGCATGTAAAATGATGAGAGGTTCTCCTGCCCCACTTGGATTTTTTAAACCAGAAGATAGCCCTTTCAGAAAGGCATCATGAGTGGATTTGATGGTTTTGTCCTGCCAAACAGTACTTAAACAATGGCTAGCATTACACCAGGTCTCATCCAAATAATAAATGCTTCTATTTTCCCTACGGAATGCTCTGATTTTTCTTAGATATTTATGGCACCATGAAATAATATCATCTCGCTCTATTAATGCAGAATTACGAGTTCGTTTGTCGTATGAAAATCCGAAATCATGGAGTAAACGATGTAATGTTGATTGCGATATCGTCAGCAAAGTCTCGTCATTGTTTATATCGGTCACTAATCGATCTAAATTTGGACACTCATTACGAAGAAAGTATTCGTGTACCTTCCTACGGATTGCTGATTTAGTAAAATCGTCATACCTGGTTAACCGATTAGTTAAACCAACTCGACTTCGTGGTCGCTTCGGCATTAACACTTTGCCTGTCGTCTTCAGTTCCCTCCTAATTCTGTAAATTGTTGACATGGAGACACCGGTTAAGTCAGCTGCCATTTGTGTAATGTCCCTGACTGATTTATCTGAATGTTGTTTTACTAAATTGTCGTAAACGTTCCGTACAATTTTTTTAGCTTGACTATGCAGAATCTTTCCTTTAACACTCTTCTTAATGTTGAACATGACGCCATCTTACTATACAATAATCTCGTCGAATAATCTCGATGACAGATCATCAGCATTTTTTAATCCAAATATTGTCTATCAACCAATAAAAATGCAAAAGTATTTAAAATTTCAAGAAATGATGATAAAATATGTTCTTGAAGTAAAAATTAAACGTATTATAAAGGAAATCATTCCAAGAGTTACTTCTTAAAGTGGAACAACACAGACAAAAGCACACCTTAGGCTAGCTCTCAACTCAACCTGAGACAGACTATAGTATGCCATGAAGGCTCCTCAAATATGCTACAGGAATTTAGGAGAAAGTTGAAAAAAGTGAGAAAAATTAAAAATAAAAAAAAAATTGAGATAAATTTTAGGAAAACTGTATATTATTCACAAAAAGCCAATAAGAATGAAAACAATGACAGCTTAATAGATAAAAGTTGTTATAGTAAAATTCAAAAATCTACCAACAACATTATTTTTTAAAATAACACAATGATTAGAATTTTAACTAGTAAACTTTTTAAACATAATCTTATCTAATAATCTATCAGTCAATCGATTATCTAATTTTAACTAATAAACTTTTAAACACAATCTATAACTTGATTTTTTAAAGATAAAATCTCTCCTAGAAAACTGGTAGTGTGCCTTGGGAATTTTAGCTCCTTGTTCAGTGTACCATGAGTTGAAAAAGGTTGAAAATTGTGTGCTTTACCTAGTTAACATCATGCATAATCTAAAACTTACCAAACAGATTTTTTAAGATTTCTCCCAACTTCACAAAAAATTAAATTAATGACGGGAATTATAGCCACTCAAAATACTTTAAGCGGTGTCTCCAGGCAGGGGCTAAAAGTATTTTTAGTGTAAAGTAACAATTTAAATTACATTTTTTATTCCACTAAAGTTGTGGATTCATTACAATCTAGCTTATTCAGCCAAATTTCTATCATCATCTTAAACTCATAAATAGGAAGATAATCTTATTTAAGTAAATATTATATTATCTATTATCTAGAGATAAGAATGTAAATTATGTAAGATTGTAAAATTATGTTCTTTTTTTAATAAACTATCATATTAAAAATTAGAAAAGTGAATTTGTTGAAATTCTGTTTCTACAGAACATTGCATATAGTGCAGGAATACCTCGCATAATGCAGTTTTGAACAATGTGGGTTTTGGTCTAACGTGGTTATCATTATTACAAAGAAGGTTGATTATTACACATATCAACATTGGCAACACTGCTCAGCGATCCCCAAGTGCCACAGATGACAGTCAAGAGCCATGTTTATGCAGCAGTTTTTGATTGGCTCTCACGTACACACATTCTATTCCTGCGGCATTTAATTATTTATGTTAATATTCTTTTATTATTTAAGTATGAGTGAAAAGAGACAAAACAAAGAAGAGACTGTCGGAGTAACAAAAAACACAAGTGGCTGACATTAGAGAAGAAACTTGAAATTATAAAATGTCATGAGAATGGCGCTTTGTTTGCTAAAATAGCATGTGAGAATTCAATGAATGAGTCCTAATGTTTTCTACAACTTTTATATCAGTTTAAAATGATTTTCTTTGTTATTTAGTTAATAAAAATAAATATCTTTTTTTCATTTTTAAACATTTTTATTATCCTAAATCTTTGTAATAAACAAATTAAATTGAAATCCATTATAAATAAATCTCAAACAACACAGTTTTGCATAGCGCAGATGCTTCTTGGAACCAATTAACCAAACTATGCAAGGTATTCCTATATCTTGAAAAATTATTAATTATGCAGTCACTTACTAACCTGTGTATCCCAAATAACTTCATCTTCCCAACAACCATAAACAAGTTCTTCATTTTCAACAGGAAATATTGAATACCATGTATCATCTTTCTCTTCAATTTCAATCTCTAAAAATATTTTTCATTTAAAATAATTATGTAATTTAATTCTAATTTGGCCTTTTTTAACATACATACTTGCTGCATTTTGAATATTTTTATTGCCACTTTTTGAAGTGGTTGCTTGAGTGGGCTGTTTCTGAATTGTACCCGATACTATTGGACTGATGATACTTTTTGCTGAAAGAGAAAATTAAAAATTAAAAATTATTTTTATTAAATTATCAATATAACAAAAATATAAAGTATTTGGCTTTCATACCTACCTTGCTGACTAAAAGCAGAGGCTGTTCTATTTAAAGTTGAAGGTACCCAACCTGCAGCATTATTTTTATTATTTAATTTAGCCAAAACCTGTAATTATTGAATTTCATTAAATAAAAACATTTTACATAATATCACTTATGATTATATACCAGAGATGGCCAAACTTTATGTCACTTTGAGCAACATAGGAGAATCTCAAATATTTCAGAGCCACAATCCATTTCTTCCTGGGTCAATGACAACTGCATCAGTTTTTCAAATACAGTGATACCTCGGTATACATTTGCTTTGGAATAAGTCCAACTTGGTATATGTCCTGTTTGAATGCGAAAAATTTTGCTTGATATGCGACCTTTGTTTGGAATACAACTGATAGCATATATAACTTGTATGAGTCTGTTGTGTGTTCTCTTAAAAAACACATTCCTTATATAAAACTTGCAGAGAAGTACCACCCCAACAAAGCCTATATTTCTGAAACATCCTGAGGAGAAGGCAGAAGCAAAATTCTTTTGACAGATTTTTAGTAAAAGTAAAACCTGGTGAGCCTTAACAAGGTCCAAGTAGGGAAAAGAGAGAGAAAATAGAAAGAGAAAAAACACCAGAATTTCAGCATTCCTAAGTTTTACAAGAAGCGGACTCTCCTTTCAAATAACATCTCCTCCTCCTTTCTTCTCAGCACCATTCTAGTAGGCACTCAACTCTTCTCAGCAAGGTAGTGAGGTTAAATTTTCATTTATTTCATCTACTATAATTGTTTTTATATTTATGTATTTTAATATTAAGCAGTGTTTAAATTATTTTATACAACCCCATCAATGTATAATTGCCAATAATAGAGATTTTTCATGGGAACGGATTAATCATTTTCCCTTTATTTCTTATGGAAAAAATTCCTTTGGTATAAGTCCGAGGATCTGGAACGAATTAAGAACGTATACCGAGAACAATAGGATTTTTTTTCATGGGAACTTAATCATTTTCCCTTTATTTCTTATGGAAAAATTCATTTGGTATATGTCCTGTTGGTATAAGTCCAAGATCTGTAACGGATTAAGGACATATACCGAGGTACCACTGTAATCTTAAAACTGATTTCAAAAATTGTTTACTATATATTTCACATGTATTTATTTCATATAGATGCATACTATTTTTTCATGATTTTAAAACAACATTTTTTCTTTTTATTTATATTTATTATTTCAAATAATGTTCTTATTTAGCCATAAAACTTTAATAATGAATAGTCATTGTATTTTTTACTTCCATTTTCACATAAACATTCAATTAAAATTACATAACAAATTATTTTATGTATATTTGGTATTACCTAACATATTGTACACAAATAACTGAGATCAATATGGTGCCATAACATTGTGTATGTGCAATCATTATATAATTCAAATTTTGTATATGCAGCAAAAATAATCTAAAAAAATTCTGAATTAAAGTTTTTGAAACTATGTGGGCTATGGTGATTGTATCTACACAAAGTTATAGCACTATATTGTTCCTTAATTAAGAGCATCTTTCAGTCAAGGAACAATATGATATTTCTGCATGGAATTATATCTTACCAGTAAATATAATACTTAAAATCAACAAACAAATACAAAATATAAATAAATTAAGTAACATAAATTTTTAAATGTTGTGAATTAACATGATTGCACTTGTAACTTACAAATACAATAGATGTTTATGCTCAGGGCCGGTGGAAGGCAGTAGGCAAGGCATGAGGGTGCCGATACAAGAGAAATGCCAAAATGGTGCAAAATTAAAAATATATTTTTGTTATGTTTTGAATATTAATTAATGCGACTTGATTCATTATTTCTACAAAATAACAAAATATAAACATATTTAAAATAAACAATCACTTCTTGAAATGTGATTTGTCAATTATAATTCCCTATGATTTCTCTTATATGGTTTTTCTCTTATGATATTCTGAGTTATATCTTCCTACCATGGGTTTACGTGATCCATATTTCACATCATGTTGCTATGTGATGCAAAAACAGAACAGTCCATTTTATTATTACTATCCATGCTGTTTATATATATATACATTAAAACATTAAAATGTATATAAAATTACACAGAATTTGTTTTCTTTTTTTGAGGGAGGAAATGCCAATTACTGTTTTGCTTAAGGGTGCTGATGACTTTTCCTCCGGCCCTGTTTATACTCTATAACTAGAAAAAGAAAATAATAGTAGAAAATATTTTATGCAAAATCATATTTTACAAAAATTGGATATACATAATTCAGGGAATATCTGTATAGTTAGATATCCAATTCAAAACATCTAATATGTAAAAAATTAAGCCAAGTACAATATAACTAAGCCAATATAAAAAGAAATTAGAATATAAAAAAACTAAGCCAATATACTAAGAAATTAGAATATTTGTTATAATTTAGATTTGGCTTCTTTGGTTGACTTTATTATAATTTTATTTTCTTAAATTGCTGACCAAAAAAGTAGTCACACATAAATTAAACTAAGTATTCTAATTTCTTAGAATTGTACATGACTTATTTTTTTAACATATATATTTTTGTATGTCATTTATTTTCTAGATGAAAACAGTTTTTTTTGAAAGACAATTTTAAATTTCACAATTATATTTTCTCAGAGATAAACTGAGTATAAACATTTATTGTTTTTTTAGATTAATTTATAAGTAAATGTTTTAAAGAAAAACACTTCACAGAACAAACTGTGAGACCCGCGGACTAACTGAATGATAGGTCAGGCCAATGGCTGCGTGGTAAAGCTGTGGCTTAACATTCTGGAGGATCCGGGGGCCCACTCCTCCAATTTTTTAGGAGGGATCTGGGCTCAGCTCGTTGAAACCCATCCTTCAATTTTCCGGTTGTTAAAAGGGATCTGGGCCCTGCCCATTGAAACCCATTCTTCAATCTTCCAGTTGACCCTATCATGGGTATAGTATAAACATTTATTGTTTTTTTAGATTAATTTATAAGTAAATGTTTTAAAGAAAAACATATGATATTTAAAAATATAAACAAATATTTTATAGAAAATATATAATTTAATGTTTGGTCAGCCTGTGATGATGGCGGCTCTATAAGTGGCCGCTGCTAGATGATAATATTCCATGAAGATATTTCGGCTTAACCAACCTAATGGAATGATAGGCTTAGGCCTTGTGCGTTGATGGACTTATGGGGTAAGGATGGAAGAACTGTAGTTTTTCCCTATTAAAATGAACACAGAGACAACATAAAACAAATCAAAGATTTATTAAAGAAGATAAGAGAGATTTTACAATTTTTTGGTCTTAGAATGGCACCCATACCAGATTGAGTTCAATAGGCTTGGGGAGATCTACCACGACAATGCTATTAATCACTTCCGAAAAATCCTGAAGGAGAGAGAAAGTAATCAATATTGGACAGATTCTTTATCGGAAAATAAACATATAGATGAAAATGCAAGACTATTTATGTATATATTATTGTTATTACATATAAATAAATGTAGTAAGAAATTATATAATTTTTTGTTTTTTTTGGGTCTCCGAAACGAATTAATCAAATTCCCATAAAAACCTATGGTAAATTGATGATTGGTTAACAAACAATTCAGAAAACGAACATTGTCTTGGAACGGATTATGTTCATTAACTGATCACCCACTGTAAACATAAACTAATGAATTTTTGATCCTCAATTAATTTATAATAATAAAATTAATTGATAATAAGCTTCTATTGTGATATTTTCACTCATTAATCAATTATTCTGTTTTGGTGTCATTACTCCTGTGGCGATCGAGCACGTCATGCCACCGAATCTAACCTGCATTTATACAGTATAAGTGCATCAGATAGGCAACACCGTGCCTGTGGCGATCGAGCGCATCACGCCACTGAATCTAACCTGCATTTATACAGTATAAGTGCATCAGATAGGCAATACCGTGCTGCCTGATGTGGTGCGAGGCAGAAATTCTTGACAATAATCCAAAAATCTTATGTAGGTGCATGTTGGATCACTTTAGCTGGATTATTGTTGAGAATTCCTCATCATGGCACATCAGGCAGTGCGGCGTCGCCTATCTGATGCACTTATACAAATGCGAGTTGGCGACACGATGTGCTCGATTGCTTCGGGTAAAATAAAATTTTACCTTTTAAATTGATATATTGTTAACAATCTGACTAGCTTTAGAAAACTGCTTAAACTCTAGTATACAAATTCATAAACTGAAGGAAACAGCACTCTTCGTAGTTGAGTAACAAGAAAACACTTTTATTCACTAACGTTTCCGGCCTAAACGGCCATCATCAGGCTTTACAACTAGAACTAGAATAGAATCTCTTTTAACAGAATCTTTTCAAGATTCTGTTAAAGAGATTCTGATAAATATCATAATAATAATTGTATATCTAATGAAAAAACTTCTATGTTAACAGTAATACAATGCAATATTTTAAAATATTTTAATAAATAAAATCAACTGTGCCTTTATTTTATTGCAATATCTATCAGAATTAAATCAAAAATATCTATCTTCATTGTATTTACATAGTTGTCGATTTTTGAAATGAGTCTCGTCATTCTTCATAGATTGCTTAAAATATTTGAAATAATTATCTGAAAATTGTTAAATAATTGTTAAAAATCCAAATATAATGTAAACTTTAAAAAGTGCAAAAGTTTAGAGAGGGAAAAAAAATTCAGAAAGTACCAAGAATCGAACTTACACCCTCAGATCGTCTGAACCCCGATGTAGCCACTACGCCACTACAACACGTAGTCAAATTTTCGAGCGTTAGCTATTTAAGTAAAACAAAAAATTTCTGAAATTTCAAAAGTGATTTTCTTGAAAACGCTAGAGTGTGGCCCCCAATATAGGGGTGATTTTCTCGAAAACGCTAGAGTAGTGGTCCCCAATATAGGGGTGATTCTTCATCTACTGTTTATGCTCTTTCAGATGAAAAAAAATATCGGCAAAATCGCAGACACATCAGATGCGATGTTCCCTTGTCAGTCCAAGAATGCTCACTGTAAGAGTTTTATTGCAATTGGGTTGAGGTCAATATGATATTTTCAGTTGGGCATTTTAAGTGAGGGTAAGAACAAGTTTAATTTATTCTATTCTTTTTGACTAGTTGACAAAATTTAGGGAAAAGAAGAGAGAAATTGTAGAATAATAATAATAAGCCTTAGAGAATCAATACAATATACTTCTGTTTAACTAGAATAGTTGGGAAATTAATTTCCCTGGACAAGTGATTCCTGGATAATCCACAAAATACTCAAAAATTAAAATTATGGATAATCTGCATTTAATATTAAAAAAATAAATAAATTGTATACACACATATATTTGAATATTCAATTATTTATTGAAAAAGAAAATAAGAAATTTGTTTATTTTCAGCAAGAAATTATTACATGTTGAATATCCCTAATTCAAGATGCTTGGAATGGAGAATGTCTCAGATTTTGGAATTTTCCAAATTCTGGAATACATGATATGGTAAAATTAAAGAGAAATAAGAAAAAATTCACTTTCAGAGTTTTTTGACATTTTAAATAATATATACACAACATAACAGAAAATAAGTAGTCACAGACACATTGATAATGTTTACAAATAACTGAATCATAAGGAATTATAAATCAAAACTAGCACTACTTAACAGTGGAAAAAAACTGACACAACAGCGAAGCGCTTTCGACTTTATTAAGTCATCCTCAGCTTACAAATCAAATGTATAACATTTTAGAACATAAGAACAATATATAAAAAATTTGAAATTCAAGAATGGAAAACTTAGGTAATATGTTAAAGTACAACATTATTCATACATAAAAAAAATAAATACATAAGAAGTTCCTCCTTATTATTAACTGAATCACTAGTGTGTCACAGCTGCATGCACACTATTGTATCATCTTTTATGTCATAAAGAGTCATAAAAAAGGCTTCTTGCTGTGAAATGAAGTTATGGATATCAGAATATTTCAGACGGGGAATACTCAACCTATACAATACTTGTCATTTAAATTTAATTCAAATTTTGATTGTAATTTTATTTATCTGAAACAATAATGACCAAAGTATGAAATGCCAAGTATTTTTTTCAGCATGCCAACATTTTGTCAAAAATAAATTTAATTTTGAAATAACTTTTTATAAAGTCTATTATTATTACAACTAAAAATAAATAAATATACTTTTAATAATCAGCTAACATCTCATTTTTAAATTGTCTATTGGTGACAATTGACAATTGTTACTGATATAGTAAGACAAAGTTTTCCATTCCATGAGTTATATTTTTTTTACAAGCAATTGGGAAGGAAAAACTTATATTTGTATAATTTTTTTATATTTACTTGGCCACAAGTAAATTAAAAAAAAAGGTAAATTAAAGTCCTTTCTACAGTATTATGAATATTTGTGTTCACTGTATTTACTAAGATAATTTATTCTTTTTTCTAAATGTAAGAGGAAAATTATGCTATTTTTATTGTATATGAAGAATAAAACTTTGTCCGCTCCTCTTAAAAAAAAATAAACATTCCCTAGGGGTCCGAAGGGTTATGAAATATATCTTGATATTCGATATTTTGGCGTAACTTTTTTACTTTTTAATTTTTTGGCAGGAAACAATTTATTTTGTTGTCCATATACTCTGTCCTGATATCATTTTTTAATTTTAGTTATAGGACCAAAAGAAAAAAAGAAAAAAAACGAAAGAATTAGGCCTAATATAGGACCAATACTCTGTCCTGATATCGTTTTTTAATTTTAGTTATAGGACCAAAAGCACTTTTAATTTTTTGGCACGAAAAAATTATATTTTGTTGTCCATATACTCATCCTGATATCGTTTTTATTTCAGTTATAGAACCAAAAGAAAAAAAGAAAAAAAATACGAAAGAATTAGGCCTAATTTGCATAAATTAAAATATAAATTTTATATGGTCTTTTATATCAGAATTGTAATATTTTATTGTTTGCTTTAATATTTATACTGAATATTAAAAAATAAATAAATAAACTATTAAAATTTTATAGTTAAATTAAAATGAATCAACTTCGATATTTACGAATAGGAAAATGGAAATATATTTTAAAATCGATTTAATTCCTATAAACGGAATAAAGAACTTTACGAGCAATTCTGGAAATTGTTCCGGAAATCGTCGCGAATTTTCAGAAGTTTTGAAATGATTAAAGATGTGGGAGTGCCATGACATCTTCAATACCACTGAATTTTAGAGATCTATTAAATATTTCAAAATTTATTGCTGTGGGATCCCAGAAGTTTGAACGTCTGCCATTTTTTAAAAGTTGAAGGTAGAGATTTAGAAGATAAGATCGAGATACTTTTAATGGCAAAGCAATTACGCGAAAATCTATTGATTTAAAATTCTTATTCATCAGACTATCGATCTAATTAATTAGAGAGCAATCATCATTCCTGCATAATAGTCTTTTGGATGATTTTTGAAAAATTGTTAGATATACTGCTTTATTTTTTTATCTTACTGTAGGGAAGAGAAACAGATTTGTTATGTCACTGAGTTGTCTATCTATTAATAAATTTTGAGCTAATCAGAAGTTTTATAGCGATATTTGTTGTTAACCATGACCTGGACCAGGAATCAGGAGTAATAGCTAAGATATTAAATGTCCAGAAGTGTTGGTCAAATTGATCGCGTGAGAAAAAACTACGAATCAAATGCACGTTAAATCATTCAGAAACAAGAATGAATTATTGGTACCGGTAATTAATCTTTTTTTTTTTTTTTTTTTTTTTTTTTTTTTTTTTTTTTTTTTTTTTTTTTTTTTTTTTTTTTTTTTTTTTTTTTTTTTTTAGTGTTTCTGTTAAAATGGCTATTTCACCCTCTTAGAGGAAAGCACATAACCTTTGTCAGCTCCCAACATCACACAGAATTACTATAAAAAATACAGACATTGGTGCGACTCCAAGAGGACAAAAAGGTATTTTGCCCTCTTGGAGTGGAGCTCATGTTATTTTATATTTAAGAGTGCAAATATTATCAATAAATACAAATAATCATTAATAAAATGAAAAGAATTATATAGCATATGCATCATTTATATTAAAATACTTTTCATTGAAATCCCTATCAAAACGCTTTTTATTTTTGAATAATTTTCCTTAAAAAGTTTATAATTTTCTTTTAAATATTTGAATATTGATAAGTCCTATCCTCGTAGCAAAAAATTAAAATATAAATTTTGTGTTAAATACTTGATTACCGGACATGTCTTAAGCTTACTGTCCTGTTGAGAAGAATTTTCTAGAGAGGCAGATTTCGGCCGACCGAAGGCTCCTCCACTTCAGAAATAGCGAAAAGTTGTTTGAAACTTTAGATTCATAGACATAACGGTTAAATCCCTATCGAAAAAGTCTACGGAACCATAATTGTCGGGCAAACTTTCGCTTCGGTCATTGGCAATAATCAGTCATACCAAATTCGACAGCCCGATGTCGATGTTATTTTTTATTTCGAGTTTCCGTTCTCCCATAAATTCTCCTGCGCAATGGTCCAGGACCCATCAAGATGAACCATTTTTTAGCTCAGCTAAAAATAGTTCTTTGGAAATCTATCCATTGATATCTAAGATAGACTGTGTGGGAAAGGATCTGAAGCACCCCCAAAAGCCAAATCTCCAACCTTGAAAGTGGTCCACTTCTGATCGTCCACAGATTAGTTGAGACAGATAGGACACTCTCATAGACTCTAACAATAAACGAACGAAGCGCCTCTATGGAGAGTACTTGAGATGAACTCAACTACTCGTATTAATAAAAATGATGTTTTAATCTATTAAAAGTTTTAATGATAAATTTTTTTGTAATAAAACTGCGGATGAGATTCGTAGATACAATAATAACCGACCTTCCACTATCTACAACAAAAGTGAAATGAGTAACGCCAATAGTGGCAACCTTCGTAGAAACAATAATAACCGACCTTCCAAATGAGTAACGCCAATAGTGGCAGCACTTCGAATAAGGGAAAGTGTCCCATCTGTATCAACTAATCTGTGATCCACGCCATACTCGGATGCTAAAGAGCAGTTAATCACGGTTCAAATTTCTACAAAATGCTGATACACGCACACTGATTATGATAAATATTATAATCAATAATCTAATCAGTTTCGCTAAATATATCTAAACACACTTATAGACTAAACCGATGCAAAATGGAAGTTGTAATTTTAATTATAACCACCAGATGACGTTACTATCTGTCGCCGTCGCTTAAAAAAATTACTGATTCGCCATCGACATTAATATTTCGTATTGCTAGTTTATTGATTATTATATGGAAAAGTTGAATAAGTATAATCATTTTTCATTCGGGCTGACATGAATTTTACGATGTAGAAAATAAGATTTTGATAGCTGTAATGTCAATATTCGTGACTGTAAATAAAACTTTAGATTTTTGTAGATACTTTCTGGTTAGTTTTATAATTATCTACGTGCAATCAGCTTTTAATAAATAGAACTTGCAACTTATCATAAATTTGGGGAATTATTAGAAAATTTTATGGAAAACTGTCATTTAATTTTATTAATAAATGCTGAAATTGCTTTCGATATTTAGAAATATAAAGTTTTTATGAATTTTATATATTATTTCAATTATCTCGTTATAAATGTTGCATTCTTTCTCGATTATTTCATTATTAAACAACAACAAAAATGTTATCTGTTTAAAAGATTTTGTATTACTGTTTTTCAAATTAAAATAAAGTAATTATTATAGAATAAATGTTATAATTGATATAACATGATTAAGAAGTATTCTCGTAGTTAATGGTGTTTTCCCCATAGGAGTTTTGCTGGAATCTATGTTTACATGGAAAGCAAAAAAGAAACTGAATAAATAGAATCTCCCTTAACCATGGTATCTTTCTTTCTTATTATATAATTAAATAAAAGACGTAAATTCTTTCTATAAAAGTTATATTGTGAATTGTTCCATGTCTATTGTTGACTCCAGTCTCTTCTATAACACTTCAAATCTTCAACATTTATGTATATCAATGACTTATTAAATACTTGTAGCTTACTAAAATGCAGTAAATTCATATATAACGCTCCTCCCTATAACGCGACAAATTAGTTTTCATACAACGCTATAAACAGTCTCATATAACGAGTAGGATAATTTTTTTAAACATTACTTATCCGTTGATTGTAATAAAAACCAAATGATGTTTATTTCGTTTCCGTGACAACATTTAACAACTTTTCCGTCGGGTTATACGAATCCGCCTTTTCGGAGTCTGTGTTATATGGGATCTACTTGTATATAATATTTTTTAAAATTTAGTTACCTGTATTCTGTTTTGTTTTTTCATTTATTAAAAGAAATTTTTTTAAAACAAGTTAATTAACACTCTGCACACAATAAAATCATATTTGAAACTAACGCACATCTCATTAGCAGTTTGAAATGCATTATCAGACGATTTTATGCAAATTTAAACTTATCTCTGAGTTGGAACTCAGAGATAAGTTTAAATTTGCATAAAATCGTCTGATAACGCATTTCTCGTATAACGCGATTTCCTATAACGCGGAACATATCCCCGCGTTATACGGGAGTCCACTGTAGTTAAAAATAATACGGATAAATTATTAAAATAATATATACAAACTGTTTTGTTATATAAACTGAAGTTTACATCCTTAATATAGCAAAATTTGTTTTGTAAAATAAATTCTGAGATGTTATAAGTTAGATAGTTGTATATCCTCAAATAAATATAATATGACTAATTTAAAATAGCTAAATATTAACAGAAAGTTTATTTTAGAGAACTGAGCATTTTCAAATATTTTTTTCGTTTTTAAATTCATTTTTTCAAATAAAACGGAGACGATTCCTCGAATAAAAATAATAGCTGAGTTTAGAAAACAAAGACTTTCGATTCTTTCCCATCTTACATCTAGTGCAGACTTACTGAAGATGTGATGGATAAGCGGATTGCAATGATAAAAATATAATACACGTTATTCGGCCATAGTTCGGTTTTCTGAAGTTTAAAATCGATTTTAAGTTTCCATTCCTCGACAAAGCTTGTTTCCGATCCTTTTTCGTTTGGTTCTCGGGAAAATAAAAGTCACAAATGTTCCGAACGATGGCTTTCTATCATTGATTATCCGCTTGTCGATCTTGTCCGTTTACTTTAAGATTTGTGAGAAATTTTCTGGCAATATGGCGGAGAAATAGCTAAATTTTTGAGTTTTAATTTTGTTTGAGAAAGTTTCTCCATTCATCCATAGCTAGCTTGTATAAAAATATCTAAGTTCGAGATGGAGAATGTATTTTTGTGGTATTATAAACGGTAACTTATGCGCTTTTATAAGCAAAACTTCGAGAAATCAATTAATTAATAAAAATTTGCAAAAGTTTTTCAGTAATTTGTATGCAACTGAAATGATCAGAAAATTTTTCTAACACAGCTAAGTTATTTGTAGCATTAGCAAAATTTCTTACTTTTTCTGTTTCTGGAAAGTCTCTTCCCAATCCTTTTTCACTGCGAAATTAAGTCTGGTAATTCGTTAAGTGCGAGTATAATTAGTAATTCGTTACCAATTTGGTAATTCGTTAAGTGCAAGTATACAGTATGCACATTTTAAAACTCGGACATGCTAAAAAATAAAGAATGTAAATTATATTAATTTGCTATGCCAGTAATATATATCGTCATACATTAATTTAAGCCTATGAAAATGTTTTTATAAGGCAGACTCAAAAAAATATACTGTAATACTGTTATTTATTTGAGTCTGTCCTATTCAGTTAGAGTTCAATGTCGTTCATTAATTGGTTTCATAACGATAAAAAAATAATTTTAAGTGTTTTATCTTTCATATAGACTCGCATTAAAATAACTGATAAATTATTAAAGCGATAAAATGACCTTTTGTGTGAAAGTAATTTAGAATAAATTGTAATTTTAATAATTAAATTTGGGCTAGTTAATTATTAAAATTAGTTTTTATTCTAAATATTCCCAAAAGAGGTCGTTTGTTGATTATTTATATCAGAGTACTCTCGTAATCGCTTCTAGCGACACACTGATTTATATATACACAGCATTCTGTCGATTTTTTTTGCTTATAAAAAATATATACTGTGAACAATTCCACATAACTAGTATGTTATTTTATATATTACAAAATTAAAATATTAAATCTAGATAGGCTAACTATGGAGCAAAGGCTTTATTTAGTATCTTATAATTAGAAAAATATTACCATGGAAACAAAATTTTATGCAAGTGTAATTTTTCAAATAATATTTAATTTATAAATGATTGTAGAATAGATATTACTACACCCGTATATTAGTAAGAAATATAAGACAATAAAATGGTATTTCTACTATTTTCAATCAGAAAATTACTCTGTGTCAAATAGTTTTCGCATTGCATCAATTTTCACTTTGGAATTTTATTTAAACGTATAATAAATCTCTACAGAAACATATTGCCATTCCGAATCGAAACATCAGTTTAAGTTTTTAAAATTATATACTGAAACTAAACTGCGGAATATTTAATTAAAATATCTTATTTTTTAATATATAAAAAAATATTTATGATAAATTTTTCGCAGATGAAAAAAAAATCAAAACACGCCATCTATATATCGACGATCGAGTAAACATCGTTTGGCGAGTTCGCATCTATCAAACGAAATTAATTGATGTAAGTATAAAATTAAAGTAAATACCAAAAATTTATTTTCATTCCGGGTAAGATAACCAAACAACAGATGTCCAGGATTTAAATAGAACGTCCGGTGTTCAGAAAATTATTTTCGGGAGCGTCGTTTATCCCGGTTTTTAACCTACTTTCCAGAAGGAAATTGAAACTTCACCACGTTGTCTGTCCGCTATTTGTCTTTTGTGTGACCTTCACTAATAACTTTTGAAAATTAATTAATAGATTTTCATGAAATTTGATGTTGATATTCTATTATTAAAGATAACTTCTACGCCGCATTTAACCTTTTAGCTTCAAACATTTAAAAATGGCGGACATTCAAACTTTTGGACTAATTTCTTAATACATGTATGTATATTTATTTATTATACACATAAGCACTAGATTGTGTAATATTCAACCAAAGGTCCCTTATTTCAAAACCAAAAATTAATCATTACATATATAAAACCTATTAAATTCTTTTGTAGCCCTATGAATGAATGATTTTGAAGCAATAGTTCTTCTAGCAATATGAACTCATAATATCTGATGTTTACATTGTCTCCGAATTGGAACAAGTATATCAAATGGATTCTGGGCAAGATCATATTCTGAAGTATTCATTAGATTTTTATAAAATTATTATAAAAATCCAATTATTATATTGGCGAGATAAATTATTGGCGTTGAAGATGATCTCGATATGCTGATCATCCTGCTAAATTTAGCAGGATGATCAGAATATTGAAATTAATTTTATAAATTTAATATACTAAAAATTGTGAGCGTTTAATTTTCTGCAGTTTCCCATTAATAACTATAGAACTATTTAACAGATTTTCATGACATTTAACCCTTGCATTCAACACACAAATAATATTTAAGGCGATTTTGATAATATATTTTTTAATCCCGTATCTTTAATCATTACAAAATAAATGGCTTATTCGGAAAATAGGTATTTACTTCTTTATGAACTGCTTGTTACGAATATATTTCTTTTGTTAGCGTTTATCAAATTTTGTACATATAGACATGTCATATTATTATATTTATATTTGCCCGTTATTTAATTGATAATTAGCAATTGCAGTACTTAAGTAAAATTCAATCGTTTTTAATTGTAATATTTTTATTTTAGTTAACTTCATAAAAATACCTAAAAGTGTTTATAATTCAAAATATATCTGTTTAACGTCATTCCAATCATTCACCAATTAAGCAACAAAGACATTTCAGGTTCTCTTATAGATTTCAATACATAGATGGCCTGCTCATTATTTAAAAGTGAAGCCGTAAACGGTGGGATACTTTCACGATTATAGATTTCAATACATAGATGGCCTGCTCATTATTTAAAAATGAAGCCGTAAACGGTGGGATACTTTCACGAATGTACATTCAAAGCTATGGTAAATTGACTTTATTTTGGTGGCCAGATTTGGCCCATTTATTTTAATTATAGTGTGATGAACAGATTCTAATAGTTAATTAAAAAAAGTGTAATATCAAATTATGGGGTATTAAACCATTTTTTTTATTATAATTTTTTATAAATACACGATTTCGATAATTCGAACGAAGTGCTTAAAATACTTCAATTTTCGCATATTTCTAATCGTTTAATGTTTCGATTAAGGAGAAAAATAGATTTAAAGGCTATCGTGGGTGAATTGTAAAAAAAAACATTATTATATGTATTTATGCTAAAAAAATGAAAAGTTATGAAAAAATGACAAACACAATCAGAGTGAATAAAATTTTATTTTTATTGACAAAGATTATAATCAAATAATAACAAGAAACATAATTACACTATTAATACCGAATAATAGCACTATTAATACAAAATAATATAAGGCAACATTTTACTTTACCTGCCACAAGGCGATAAAATAGATGGATATATGAATGCTTATTGAATATTTCTAATGTTTAAGCTTAGAATTTGTTTCAATCTTAAATTATTACATACCTTTAATTATCTATTAAATCGAATACAGTTGTTGTAAATACAACAACAACATCAATTTCTTATTTTAAGCAGTGAAAGTAGAATCTTCCCAAATGAAAAGCATTTCCTACCTTCTATCACCTCGTATTTGCTCATTCTTACATCCATATGCTAAACAATATATATCAATAACGCAAAAAAAAAAAAAAAGCAATCACAAATAGCAAGAAATGTATTCAACTAACGACTCAGCGAACGTAGACTCAGGCTTGTTCCCAGCGGTTTCCTTTGTTCAGCGGCTTCCGGTCAGCTCAAGGTCAGCCTCAGAAAGGTAAGGGGGAACAATAGAAAGCAGGCTATTTATGGTATAGAAATCTGTGGATTCTATCAAGGCTTCCCACTTTTAGGTGGCTAGTCTGATTGTAATCGGATGGATATCTATGGTCTTGCCCCCTCATATAAATTTTTAGATATGGGGCCAGGATTCGATTCCGCTTGGTCGAATTAGTCAAGCGATTTGGATTCGATTCCTCTTGGTCCTTGGCCAGATTGGTCGAGTGGAAACGCTTTGGTTTTCCAACCAAAGCGTTTCCACTCGACCAATCCGGCTGACACTAAACAAATATTGTAGGCACAATGAATATCTTGTTCAGTCTGAAGAGACAGGTATAGAAGTAATGGAGCAAAAATTTATCTATGGATTGTAGATAAGATCTTTATCCATTACTTCCGTTCCTACTGCAAACAAAGGATTAACTTACGTTTATAAAGAAAAATTTGATGCGTGAGTAATCACTTTTATTTTTCGTAATTTAAAAATATATTTAAATTAAATTCAATAAAATTAAAAAAAAAAACAACAACAACTGTACATCCCTATAAACATTTTGAAGTACACTATTGTATTGATATAAATAATGAAATAGAGGATATGAAAATCGATGGCAACAATCTTAGCGAACAAAAAAAATCGGAGGGGAGAAAACTACGATGTTGTAAAAATAGTCATTAATAAATTAAAATCATGAAATTCGATAAGTTAAAAAAATAAAATTAAAAAAATTAAAATAAAATAAAATACAGTAATAAAAACAAAAAAGTTTACATTATATTAAAATAAATAATCTAAAGCAAAAATATATCATTTAAATTATAAAATCAGATAAATAAAAATTAAGCAGTTCATCAGAATAATGTATTTACATCTTTTATATAGTACAGTATTATTATTGTGCATAGGAAATGAAGCTTGTTGACAATTAATTGTTTAGTATGCTAGACGATAATAAAACTCTCCTTTTTTTATACATTGTATTTTAAAATATATAGCATTAATATTCCTCTATCTTGGAAAGGGGCATAAAAAGTGCAAAAAAAAAAATATTCCTCTATTTTTTATTTATTGTATATATTTTTATAATAAGCTTAGTTATTTTCGAATGCTTAAATAAAAAGAAAGCAATCATTTATAAAATTATTTAATTAGAAAAATAACTTCAGAGTTCACATTAGACAATAAAGAAATTAAACAGCAGTAAAATTGATTATTATATTCTGAAAGGAATTTATTATTAACTGGAATTTTTGTTCTAAATATATTTTTAGACACGATAATATATCAAAACAATTTTTTTCGAATGATACGAAAACAAAACAGCATCATTAGATGATATAAATTCTATTTTTTTTAACACTGAAAGAAACAATTGTCAAAGGTTTAAGTCTAACAATTTTATGTTCTCTTTATAACTCTGAATTTAAATATGTTGTTTTCTCCGATCAATTTTTATTATAAACTTTACTTATTGGCTTGTTATTTTACGTATTTTATTTCATTATTAAGAAATTAAGGTTTGTTAATATTTAACAGCGGCTATTTGATTGTTATTATTATTTTTATAAGACTTCGATCAATTAACCGCTTCTAAATTGTAAAACAAAAATATCCTAATTTCTGAGTGCTATATTGTACTTTGTTCATTTTAAATATTTGACGTTTTTGATTAGATTTCATCAAAAAAAATTAAATTAGAATAGTTTCTCTGAAAATGGCATTCTAACAATATGCTAACATATTTAAAAAAAAACGCTTTTTACTTTTTTAACGTTTGAACTAAAATTTTTATATAACATTAAACAACGTATGAAACATATACATGTTAATTTTGGTCGAAATCAGTTGAATATGCGCTAGAATTCACACTGCAAGAGCTCCCTAATGTCTTTACTCTGGTCCTATTGAATTGAAATTTTCAAGGACTTTAGTTTAAAAAATTTTATTATTATATATCTGATCAAAATCAGATGACTGGTGTGATCTACAGAAATGCTTGCAGAGAAGAGAATCATTCATCTTTACATCAGTTCAGTTTGCCCCCGATCGGGCCAAAACTTTCAAAATATTTTTAAAAATAAATTAGGATATACGATATTTATATTCAACATTTGATGATAGCGGCTGAACGATGCGATTTTTAGACGTGTTTAAGAAAAGCTATTCCCCTAACCCTCCTTTAATCTGTCCCCATTGTGCTAAGTATTTAAGAACCTTAAGTAATCTAACATCTGTATTAAGAATTTAATCGATATCGATTGAACGATTCGACCTGAGACATGTCTGCAAAAGAAGAGAAGAGGTAATGACAGATTTAATCACTACAATAGAAGTATTCACATTCTTGATTATAGTAATCATCATCATTTTAATTAAGTAATATATCACTTAGATCACGGATAAACTTAAATACTTTTTTTTATATAAATCGTTGATGTTTGAAATATTAGTGATTCTTAACAATAAACAGTCTAATTTAAAACTGCAAGGAAAAAAATGCACCGTTTTTCGATTCAACTCGCTTGCATTAAATCTAATAAATTATCGATGTCTTCATCATCTAGCAGATATAGGCCACCAAACATATCTAAACAGTTTTACTTAAATCTTTGGACTGTAGGAGTTTTTCAATCCGCCTTACTTGTTATAGAGAGATTATTAAAAATAAACCGATTATCTACTTATTTTTGTCTGCAGTTTAGCATTTAAATTGGGACATTATTTTCAAAAATTACTTCAGCTACATCTAAAGAAAAAAGTATATACAGAGATTCTAGAAAATATAATGATGATGATTCCTACATCAAATAATAAATATTAATATAATGACAAAATGTTTAAACATATATATATATAATTAAAAAGTTTCTAAACTTTATATATAAAGTTTAGAAAGAAGTAATATTATTATTTAAATATATAACAAAAATCAAAAATTTAATCAAATACTTTCTGGAGGTAAAATAAAAAAAAATTTATTGTTCAAGCATTTATAATCTCTAGATTAATTAATATTATTTTTACTTTCAAATAATTTATATAACTATTACTGAAGAAAAAGTTAAAAATTTAAAGAATTCTGTATTGATATTGATTTTTGTATAAAAAAAAAATAGTTATCTGAAACTGCAATGAATGAATTCA
This sequence comes from Olivierus martensii, assembly GCA_000484575.1. Classification (NCBI taxonomy): domain Eukaryota; kingdom Metazoa; phylum Arthropoda; class Arachnida; order Scorpiones; family Buthidae; genus Olivierus; species Olivierus martensii. The sequence goes on from AYEL01064041.1 coordinate 24,578, forward strand.
GCAATAACATACAGATTTTTACACAAAAAAGAAAATCACTAAAAATTTAATTAATCTGACAAAGTACTTTTGACAAAAGAACACATTTCCATAATTATATAAAAAATAAAACTACAATAAAAAGTCATCAACTAAGGAAAAAAAATTATTTGACACATCTGTACATTTTTCACTCTTAATTAATAATAAATCAAAATTAATATAAAAACATTACATGATAACTAAATTTAAATTAATTTAATTGTAAATTTTACAAAATATCAAGAAGATACTGTAATTTGATTTTCAACAGTATTCGCTTATAAAAAATCTGGCTCTTTGTTTTATTCAAATATCAATTAGCTGGAATTGTTTTAAAGATTTATTTTTTACCAGAAAAGCCTTCAGCTTTAATTTTCTTAATCTATTTAATAAAGTAATCACCATTCAAATAGAATTTTTTAAATTTTTTTTATTTAACATATCTATTATTTACATATCTTAAAAAAATTTTTAATAAATATATTCTCTTACTTATAAATTAAAAATTGCATAAATCCAATTAATATTTTAAATTCAATATACACAAATATGTGCATTGATAAACATGTAAAAAATGAAATCTAAACTCTTATCCTTATTTCTATATATATATAATAGGAAATAAATAGAAATAAGGATAAGAGTTTGGTACATAAAGTTTAGGTTTACATACATGTTATATATATATATATTTATTTATTTATTTATTGAACAAAGTGGATTAATGTAGCTTAACATCGGGGTTAAGTTCCTGAAACCAAAAGCCCCATTAACCTAGCATATAAACTTTCCAACAGGTGGATTCAATATTTGATCCCAAGTTTTCTGAATGGAAAGCCAAAGCATTTGCATCCAGTTAATCCAGTCAAATGTCCTATGTGCAGTATAGTTTAATTAATATGTTGGTCATAGACATTATTATTAATATATAGTTCGGTTAGTGCTCATATAAAATATGGTTGATTTGTTTTTGATAAATATATTTTGATTTATTTTCTCTCTAATTTGAAAGGAAATATAGGGAAACAGAGATTTATTCCATTTCACTACCTTAAAATTTTAATTTTTTAATTAATTTAATTTAATTTTTGCTGGTGACATAATAATAAAATGGCATCAAATGAAGTGACATTAACTGAGGACCCACTATAATTTATTCAGTTAAGAGTAAAGATGTTTATATTCTTGACTCAATCTTTTTAAAAATGACAATAAGAAATGAAATGGTTTTTATCTCTGAGAACGTGTTATGATGTTATCCAATTTGAATAAAGTCTTTGCTGAATTGAGATTTTATAAGAGAGTTAAAGAATTATTTCTTTTGAATGGAATTTTATACATTATAAATGTAATGTTAATTTAAAATAGTTATAAAGATGAGTGACTTGATTGTCAATAATAATCTATGAGCAGAAAAATAGAGATTATCCAATAGATTTAAGTAAATGAACTGGAATGCAAGCTGGCCATGTAAGTTGCTTAATTAAAATAATGAGTGACCTTGATGTAGTTGAAGTTGTGAGAATCAAAAATGACATTAGACTTAGCAATGAAAAGTTGCAATAAACAAAACTATCAATTGTTCATTTTTTGTTTCATTTTCACCAATGTTTAGGAGAAAAACAAAACATAAACATCCCACAGACATTTATATAGGCATAGCACTTTTATCGTTTTATTGCAGCTACTGACTTCTAAAAAAAATTCTGATAAAAATCTACATTACCCCACATGTATTGGTTTGATTGCTACAAAAACAAATTGTAGTCCAATTAGAGCAATGTAAAGAATATTACAACTGTTTATGTATGAAATGAGATCATTTTGTATATGTTAGGATTTTCCAATATAATTAGAATTTATAAAAAATACAGCTAAAAATTATGCAAATGAAGTAATAACAAAATAATAAATATAAAATACTTATAAAAATGATAATATTTCATTGAATTTATATAATTTTTTAATGATTATATAATGTAACTTCATTGAACAAAAGTTATGTAACTTTTGGTTTTTTGCAAATTATTTTCGAAAATATGGTCTGAATTTCTTCATTCATGGCTTATTTCATTTAGAGAAGAAATCACTATCTATAAATATAAATTATTTTGTTGGATAGCTAAGATTTCATATAAAAAAATTCTCTCTGCAGATGTCATATATGAAACAAAAAATTGTGAAAAAATAAAATTCCAAAAAACTTATTATATTATTAGAGAGCAAAAAATTCAATAAACTATAAAGATTTCAAAAGATTTTGACTAAAATTAAGTGATACATAATTTTAATTTTCATATTTTTCTTGCGTATTAATTAGGCATAACTTTCAAAAATTGCTGGCAGTGAAAAATCTAACAAGAATGTTTTCAGTTTATTTCAGCCCTCATCAATTGTTAACACAAATTGATGAAAGCTGAAATAAGTCAAAATATTCTTATTAAGTAGTATATAACTATGGTAATTAATAATTATTATTATCCTACTAGAAGGTTTACTGATTGTTTTTTTATCTATTAGGAATTATTCTGTAAATATCTACTGTAAATCAACATACCAATTCACTTTTATACACCATTTTTCTAATGATAATCCAATATAAACTCAGTTATACACATTTCTATGTTCTTTTATAAAATATATCGCTTATGCACCCATTTCTCTGGCATTCAGAAAGAACTTGATATTTTAAAACATACTTTTATCACCCATGGTTTCAGCAATAAGCAGTTCAACAAAATAGTCTTTAATTTTACCAAGAATATGACTCTAAAAATGTAAGCACCTCCTATAACTCTGGTGATAATGATATTGATGTTAATAATAATAATAATCATTTTTGGTCCTTCCCACAACACACTTAATGCACTAATGAACACTAAAATATATTAAAGAACAGTATGATATTAAGATTACAGAGTAATTGAATTCTAACATTTTTTTTCACTCATCCATAATGATAAGGAATCAAGAGATTGTTTGAACATAATGGTGTATATAATATTCCACTTAGAGATAATAAGAATAATTGAATAATGAAGTATATCGAATAAAACAAGAAAGAAATTACAGGGCAGGATCAAAGTGACATCCAACTCAACAGAGAGAATATGATTTTGTACCAAAATTATATGTGACTTACAGTAATCTAAGGAATAATGTTAAATTTATTGATCTTATTCCAAACTATGTTTCAGTGAAATTTTTAGAAAAACTTAATATTATGAAACAAAATAATGATGTTGATGTTATTAATATTACACTCAGTGAACAATGGAAAATTCTGATTAAACAAGGACTGTTATGATCTGTAATCTGTATTTATACATCCTGTATTTTCTTGTAATCATTGATGGTGAGATGTAATGTAATTTAAATTAAGGTTCAACTGTATATTTTTTATAAAACTGAAGATGAATGTTTTAGCCTGAAAGTACTTTCCTTATTAGAGTTGCTTTTTTGTGGTCCTAGTGAGTTTATTTTTTTTATTGGTCTTTTTCCTCTAATTGGGTATAGGTCTTTTTGTTTCCTATGGTGAGTCTTATATTAATTGAGTTAAAAATTTTGAATTTAATGTCCCATTCAAAGTTGAACCTATTATCAGAGAATATAAGAATTCTTGAGAAAGCAGAAGAGACGATCAAGCAGAATATATTTTCAAATTTTTGTAGTTTTCATTGCAAAATATTTTAAACAAATCATATAAATATTTAATATATTATCATTGAAAATGATATCAAACATTTATCAGATTTGTTTAAAATATATAATTTTCTATAAAATTTATAATTTTATTCATTAATATGGTACATAATTAAGGAAAATCTATTTTTATTTCAGTTTTAAATGACTTTCAAACTCTTGGACAGGTTTCATAAATCAGAAAGTATACTACACACTTTTGCAAATTCTACATATAATTTAAATAACAATTAAAATTATTAAATTTTTAGCTATTTTATGTTAAATGAAAGTATATTAAATAGGAATATACTCTGAAAAGTTGGCACTAGATATGATAAAAATATTAAAATAAATATAATGTATCCAGAATATGGAAATAAACTAATCATAGATAATTTAAAAGGAATATATGATGGTTTATGAGGAATAAACTGCTAAAATAAGAATTCTTAGTTCCAGTAGTCATTGTGTTAAAACAACTTTTTGTTATAATAAAGACAAAATTCTACTTTATTTTAGAATGTTATTTATATTTTACCTCTTTTAATTTAAAACCATAGGCAAATCCATCTCCAGTTTCAGGTAAATTTAGCATATCATACCATAACTGAGCTGGTCCATAACGCCAATCAGCAACTTTTGGTGATAAATCAGTAATATTAGAAGATTCGCTTTTATTATGAGGATCCTTTTGTTCTTCTGGTTGCAATAGTTTTAACTAGAAAAAATTTTATGAATACTGTAATAAATACAGGATAGAAATTATTTAAAATTATTAAAAGATCAAATCAGATTTAATTTAATAAGATAGAATTATAAAACCAAATACAGTAAGACCCCTCTTAACGCTGCTTCAATATACACGGTTTTTTCAAATTCTATATTTTTTATTGATTCGCTTTGGCACAGTTTTTCAAACTGTTATATTCACATGAATTTAAAATTGCACGAATTTGTTGCTTTGATACTCCTATGCCATCTGGCAATGCATTTGATATCAGTTCAGTGCACTAGTCTGCTGCAGTCACAGTTCACATTTATGATCATTCATCAATGTTATTTTACAGTTAAAGTTTAGCCACTATTACAGAAATTATAGATCACTTTATACAAAATGATCCAAATTTTGATAGATGTTCAAAGGCAAGACAAAGTATCATGGATTAAATGTCTTATTATCAACAGTTACTTACTGAATGATAGAGAAAAGGCAAATGATTTTTTGTTAGATGATTCTTAACGAAAAAATAATAAGTATCAAACGAGGAAGAACCTTCTTCATCACAAATAAATTATTTACTTGAATATTTTTGATTTTCATGAATGATTTTCGAATACAAATTGATATTAGCAATAAAAATGTCTATAATTTAATGTAATACAATAGTAATAATATATGTTACAAAATAAAAAAGAGAAAGTATATTTTTTAATAACTGTCCCATTTCACCTATTCTCATTATTTATGTGTTAAGATGACCTCTAATAATGCTGTTTTGTTTAGCGTTTTGTTTCTTTAGAACGTATTTCCCGCATTAAATGGGGGTCTTTCTGTATATTAAGGTAAAGCATAAGATAAAAATATATTGATCTATCTATCTAGATGGTTAGAAAAAAATTTCTAGATAAATAATTATTATCTACAATGAATAGGAGAAAATTTTATAACAGCAACAAATGTATTTTATTCTAAAACAAATATTTTTCTAAAATTTAAAATAAATTAGAAGAGGATATAAATATAGAAAATAATAAAAACTAATATACTTAATAAACTCCAATATAAAATAACTAATAGAGAAAAATAATAAAATTTCCTACAATATGCTACAGCTGATTTCTGATTTACATGATTTTAAGTTACAGGAATTCTAGTTAAGTTATTACTAAAACAAACCCATTTTCTAACTTACACAATTTTATATTATTATTATTATTTAAACAGCACTTTTGTAGGAAAAATTTACTTAAAAAAAATTAAGTAAATTTTCCTACCAAAGTGCTATTTAAATTATATATAATTTTGAAGGTAGATATTGAAAAAAAATTACACAATTTTATTTTTTATTCACAATAATCAAAAATTTGAATTGATTTTTCAGAAAAATACAACATATATATTTATTTTTTCTTTGAATTAATTTTTCTTGTTGAAATTTTATATAATCACTTTATCATCATCAATTTCAATATAATAAACTATCATTTACAATGCAAATTATAGATATTTAAATTGTTATTAAATTGATAACAAAAATAAAATTTTCTAAAAAAGATTATTTTTTTACTAAATTTTGTAATAGAATGCAATGAATTAATTTTCAGTCCATTACTGCAAGCAAGAAATAAAAAAATTCAATCAATTAACACTTTCACATTGAGTGGACAATTGCATATAATTTAAATATCAATTTCATCATTCCATTTTGCAGATGGTTAGTTTAATTCTGCATTCTATGATTAATAAAAATTAATTATTGAAAAATAGTTTTTAGTTTAATTTTGTGGAAGAAAAATATTTTATTTTACCATTCATTCAATATTTGTTTTGTGAAGTTAGGACATATGCCCATTTCTATGTAGGAGTTATATCTTTATTTTAAAATATAAACATTGCATCTATTTACTAATCTTCTACAAAATTTTAAATTCTCTGAATATTTTAATTTTTCTGATTGTTTCAATGATTAATGATAGGCTCCTGATATTTGCTCTTCTATCATACCAATTAGAAAGTTTTCCTTTGACAATACATTATATTACAAACAGATTTTTATTTTTGTTGATGTTTCTTAATAATTCAATGACACAAGCATCATTTTTTTCTAGATTTGTATAAATTATTGATTTAGTTTTAATTCCTAAGCATAAAAACTAAACAGATATACTATAAACTTAGTTTTCACATGACTATAAGTAATGATATCATTAATAAAATTTTTCTAGAAAATGCAAGCTACTCTGATAAGATCATAAAGATAACAAAATATTTGTTTTTTTACTTTTAAAAAAATTAATTGTTTATTTTCAAAATTTAAATGATTTTACTTATATTCTAATTATAATATACATGTACTACTCAAGTTATGAACAAGTTTTTAAATTTATTTATTTATCACTATTAAAAAATACAAATTTTATGAGAGAAAGAAACAAACAAATAATTTTACTTAGAAGAGATTTTTATTTTTTGTGTAAAAAAATAAAAATCTATTCTAAGATGTGGAAATAACACATGAATTTGCAAAAATACTAAATATACATGCTGTTTTATTTTATATTTCACTAAAAATATAATATCTATGATATCTTTTTTTATCAATTTTATAATCAAATTGTAAAATGCCAATATTAATCAATACATAAATGTTTAGTGCATTCAGAAATATGCTAAATAATAAACATATCATAAAAATTTAACTGAAAATATTAAAATTGTTCCTATATATTACAGTTTTTTAAAGTATTAGAATTCCCATAGCATTTATGGAAAATATTTAATTTTCTTCAGAAATCAACATTAGAAGGCTGTATTACAAAAGTATTAATCAGTAAAAAATTTGATTTTTAAAACTATTATGATCCATTACAAAATTCCCAATAACCTACTTAACAAATCAAACTCTAAAAACTAAAACTAAAAAACATAATAAACTAAACTACTACTTTATTTCAGGTGTTTATTAAAATTTAACCTCTTTTAAATTTATTTTTTTTTCCAGTGTTCATAAAATGTAAACTTTAAACAGTAACAAACCTCATCATCTAATTCACACATATCAGGAGTTGGTTCAGGCAAGTCCAAAACCAAACCTTTGGTTTGTTTTTGTTCAGGTGCTTGTTCATTATCAATTTGTTTTTTCTTTTTCCTTTTCTTTACACCTCTCCAAATTTGGGGTAAACTGGAAGGTTTTCCTGGTCCAAATAAGCGAGAAAATCGTAAAACCTAAAAAGAAATATTTTATTAGTTTAAGTCAAGCAATTACAAAACAAATAAAAATTCATCAGCTTGCACCATATAGTAATATTATAAAAAGACATACCAAGCTCACTGAAGAACTGACTTCAGTAAGCACGATGTGCTTCATTGCATAATTATTTCATTGCAAATTTAATACTACAGTATCATTATATTGTGACTATTATTATTACTGCTAACATTTCTGTTATAAAGGGTTCTAAGTTGTCTTTTAAAGAATTTATTTGACTTAAGTTGCAAGTCTTGAAATGAATTAATGTGAGTTATGATTGTATTACATTCCAGCATATAACAAAAAATGTAATAGAATTGAAGAAAATATAGATAATACACTAAGGTCCATAGAAATTAAGTTAGAATATAAAAGAAATTAATTAATACTAATCTATAGTTTTTGCTAAAACATTTTTTCAATTCTTGTTAGGATGTTCACTAGGATGAAGTGAAGTTATATGCATATGTTGTTGAGATTAGAATGACAGAAACATTTTGGATTATAAAACATACAAGAAATCATTGCATTATTAATGAAGTCATCCCAGAAGTGATCTTGGCACCACTGCTCTCTCTTCTTGAGCATATTAATAGGCATTAATCTTTATCAATATTTTTATAACCATACCACTTATTATGCTTCCCACCAACTTGTAAATTTTTATTTTTATTTTTCAAGTAATTTTATACATTGTTAATATATTTTATATAAATTTTATATTTATATCTATGTATTTTCTATTATTATTTTATGTTGTAATATATTATAGCTACCTTCATGTAATTTTTAATACTGTGGATGATCAGTTAACGAACAGTTTGGAAAATGGACACTTTCACAAAAGATTTTTATGTTTGGACAACAAACACATATTTGGATAATGAACACCTCACAGACAAACTGTGGGACCTGCAGATTGATGGAATGACAGGTTGGCTGGATGGCCACATGGTAAAGATGTGGCTTACCATCCTAGAGAATCCAAGTTCAAACCTGGGTCCCACACCTCCAATCTTTTGGGAAGGGTCTGGGCCCGGCCCATTAAACCCCATCCTTCAACCTTCCAGTTGATCCCATCATGGGTGTTGGCCAGCCTGTGATGGGCTCTATAAGTAGCTGCCACCAGATAAAAATATCCCATGAGGATATGACGGCTTAATTAATTAACCTAAAGGAATGATAGACTTAGGCCTTGCGCATTAGTGGATTAAGGTAAAGATGGGAAAACACAGTTTTTCCTAATTAAAATGAACTTGGAGACAACTTAAAACAAATAGAAGATTTATTAAAGAAGGTAAGAGAGAGATTTTACAATTTTTTGGTCTACAAATCAAACATTTATTAAAGAAGGTAAGAGAGAGATTTTACAATTTTTTGGTCTTAGATTGCACCCATACCAGGTTGAGGTCAATAGGCTTGGGGATCTCTACCACGGCACTATACCAGATTGAAGTCAATAGGCTAGGGCAGCGATTTCCAAACTGGAATGTGCACATTAGCGCAAAGGGAGCTACGGAAAGTTTGACAGAAATGTAAATTTTTGTAATATAAGATATATGCTATATAATGTATGACATGCTTGCAAGTGCATAGTTTATAAAATGGCCACTGGACTACTAGCAACAATAACCAATAAAAATAATAACGTCAAATTCAAACTTCAGCGAAAGGCATTGTATCAATTATTTATTATTTTTATTTAAAAATTATTATTTTCATCAAACATCCTTGGTTATTAAAAAAAGAAATTAATTTAAAAATGATTATAAATTAAAGAATTTGTCCAATCAACACTGGACAAATTCTTTAATGTTCCACAAATGGAAAATAAACATGCTAGATGAAAATGCAAGACTATGTATGCATATATTATTGTGTGGGTGTCAAAACTCCCTTTTCTCTGTTATGGAGACGAGTCGAAAGACAAAATTATAGTTAACTACGCAGTTCAATTGAAAACAGGATGTATCGTATTACTTGATTGTTCTTTCGAAATAATAAGTGTAGGTGTTTATTCGAGTGTCAAACAACGGACACCTGAGCCATTTGTAGTTACGTAAGTAAAGATAGCATTCATCCCCGGGAAAAAATGTGAAGAAAGGTCAGAAGTATAAAAGAGCGATGTTGGAGGAGGTCAAGGTTATTTTGCCGAGACGATTTTGCCAAGTAGAGGCTTTTCACAAAGTCATCGCTTTTTGTAGAGTCCTTGCTCTTGCTAAATCGAGACTTTTTGTCGATGTTTCTCATAAAGTCGTCGTTTTTGCCAACATTATTGCTGGAACATTGTTTTAGTGAGTTTGGATTACCGTTCTACTCTCCGTTCTAATATATATTCACCCTCCCATGAAATTGATGTTAGGAATACTTTGGAAACAAGGAAAGAAAAGTCAAGAGAATTGAAGTTTTATTTTTATAAAAGTGAATCAATGAAGTGTTTGAACTAAAGACTGATAAGTGAAAAAGACTACAGACTGTTAGTGTTATCAACGCTGATCTAGGAGGAACAACCTATATATCCAGGTACATCTCTCCTTATTCTGTCGGGAGAACGTTTATGTAAATTTCAAATCTCTCTTATTTGTTAAACAAATAATAATAAAGAAGCTGTTGAATTTAATTTCAATGTTGTTTTCCATCTCATTTCTTCGAGTTGTTTTGCTTCATTCATCATCCTTACCCACGAATTGAACACGGACTGCTTTTAGACCATGAGCCTGTTTGATTCTGCATTTCCGATTTCTGCCCAGAATTCCCACAATTGTTATTACATATAAATAAATGTAATAAGAAATTATATAATTTTTTATTTATTTTTTTGGGTCTCTAGAACAAATTAATCAAAATCCCATAAAAATCTATGGTAAATCGATGCTCAGTTAACGAACAATTTGGGCATCAAACACCATCTTTGAAATAAATTATGTTTGTTAACTGATCATCCATTGTATCTTATTGTGTAACTATATTTCTTTCTTTCTTATGTTCAGGTGATATGTTATTTGCTAGAATTGTAAATTTTTGAATTCCATTTAACATATAAATTAAAATAACATTTAAAAATTATATAATTTCTTATTGTTCTTAACTTGTTCTTTATATAATTAAATGAATTTGCCATTGAAGAGAAGTTTTTTGGATTGAAAGTACTTCAGAACTTTATTTTTGTTTTAATAAATGAATCCAAAAAAAGCATTCAGATGATATATCATCTGAGAGCTTTTTTGGATTTTAATTTGGACTTTTTCAAAGATAGATGTTTCTTGTATTTCTGAACATTAGCCAAAAAATGAATATACATTTATGATCATATAAGTTTAAAGTTCATACAATTTGTTATCATGTAAATTGAGAATTAATTGCTTTAGGTGATCAAATAAGTATGCAATTTTTTAGAATACTACTAAAGAATTCATAAAATGAATAAAAACAATTTTATTTTGGAAAATAAGAACTATCATAATCAATAACTTTTTCCAATGAGAAACAAGTTTATAAATACCATTCTGATAAAACTACTTATTTTTAGAAATAAAAAATTATTTAACTGCTTCTCCAATCTCTCTTGTTTTGAAACTGTTTACTGCATATGTAATTATCCTGCAATAAGAAAAGGTGATAAGCAGATTGTGAGAGATGTGAGTAATATGGAAGATGAGTAGAATTTCCCATAAAAGACTGATACTTTGTTTTGATTACTTGTATTGTGTGAGGCCTCACATTGTATTAAAAGAACAGAACAGCTTTGTATCAAATTAATGCAGACTGTTTTTGAAGCACTGCATTAAGAATCTGCTATAGAATGCTATTTTAAACATATCCCATGATTGTTTGATCAGAGGGGAGAAGCTTGTAATAGACAATACCAGCTGTATGCATATAATAATCTTCTATTGATGAAATGAAGCTTTGATGTTTGTAATACAGGTTTGGTGGATCATAATTAATGATGTTATCATTTAGGATTACTGTACATAAGCTATTTTTCATTGCATGTCAATAACAACCCAAAAATGGCTCATTATTATGATGCAAAAGAAGTGAAAAGCAAATTTACAACCTTTAGAATTTATCAGCTGTGAACTATTATGTGGATTCAATTTGCTGAATTTCCATACATTTTCTCATTGATGCAAATACAAGCAAATAGTTTTATTGCTCAAAGTGAATCTTTTTGCAAGGTTCCAACATGTTTGAATCTGACTCAATAGCAATCCTCAATTTGTTGTCATCAATAGTGGTCAGTTACCTCTCATAGGATGCATCAAGTTATTCATTCCTTGATGCACATTTTTTGAACCATTTTTGGGCTTTTCATGCACTCACTGTATTCTTTCCAAATGCTGTGCATATTTTGTAGATTGCTTGTATAACATTTGTTCCAAATTTATATTCATAAAGTAAATGTGCTTAAATAATGCTTAAATGGAGTCACCATAGTTTCTTCATTTTTCACTATTGCATTGAATGACACTTCTCATTTGCTTGCAATAAACTGACACAGAATTATTTTAAGTATTATAGATATATTCATCTACCTTAACAAATATATTCCATTTAATTTAGGTCAAAGTAATAACTTTTTAAAACTGCATAGACTTGCTTACCTTATACAAGATGTTCCTACAAGATCTAGCCAAATTTAAATTATAGATGCTACTTATTAAAACAAAATAAAAAGTTCTTTTAAACATGGTCTGAAAATATATTTTTTTTTTTTGGAGGTAACTTAGGCTGTGAAAGCATTGGTTATATACATACTACTTAAAAGAATTTTAAAGTACTGCATGAAAATCCGGAAAATTAAAAAATCCAGATTGATTAAATCCCCAAGTGGTTTGTTTTTCCAACTTTTACTATATAAGGACAATCTCAGACTTAAATAGATCCAATATACATAGATCTGTACTTATGTAAAGTTAATTTCAGTTAACAAACTGAGTCTGAATCTATCATCTCTTGAAAAAACTGGAAATATGGGATTTGAAATTGAATCTGGATTCTCCTTTACCATGTGATTATTCTTTAATATAACTATTTTTAGTGTTAAGTCTTTGTGAACTACTGGTACTGTATAATGTATGTTCTAATATAAGTAAATTTGATTTATATAGTGTTTCACAAAATGATTCACTTATGTAATTCAGGGATTGCCTGTAAAGTCAAGTTTGCACAAAATGGATTTAAATATATTCAGAAGTATATCAGTTATTATTTCTTTTTGAATTGAGAAAGAATTATTAAAGAATAATTTATTATAAATGTTTAATTACTTACTTGCCCAGGTCTAAACTCTGGAAACAACTCTGTTACATCAAGATCAGCATATTTGGAAGGTAACATTGCAGCTAATGGTGTATCAAGTTTTTTAATTCTTTTCTCTGGACTTAAACATGCTGAGTCAGATGACACGGAATCAATGTTATTTTCATTTGAAGTAGTATTTTGAACAGATGTAGATGAAGAAAGAGATGATGCAGAATTAGAAAGAGTTGTGGGTAAAAATGAAGCTGATGGACATCCAGAATTTGGTTGGTGTTGATTTCTCCGAAAAGGTGCAGGTGGAGGAGGCATTAATTCAGCATCAGTGGGTCTGAAATCTTTTGAGCTTTTATTATCTTCAAAATCAGCATCATAATCATCTCCATCTATAAAAATTAAGAAATGATAAACAAAAAAAAAATGAAAATCTTATTGAGAATTTCGTTGAATTAATATATAATATATCTTTTAATATCAATAAATTGAAAATAAAACATATTATACATATTCAAAAATATATTATTAAGTGAAATATAATATCAAATCTTTCATTATAATAATTGAAAGAAAATTAGACTTACATCAAATTTGTAAAAATAATTTATTAAAATCGCCACAATAAGAAAAAATACAAAATTTCAAAATTACAAAGTTTTGGAAAAATCCAAAATTTTAGGACAAACTATATTTTTTCTATTATTTCAGATATACATAAGCATAATTTTGGTCATTTTCAATCTTATCTTATGTAAGCAATTATAAGAAGTTATTGACCTCCTCTTAAATTACATAAGATTTTATTTCCTTACTTCTTTCCTTGTGGTTTAAAAATGAAGTATACAATATATTATAAATTTTGTAACTATTAACATATAAAGGTTTTAATGTTATATAGAACAATAAATATAAAAATATAAAATATAACAAATTCATAATATAATGCCTGTATATTGTACATTTACTTCTAATATACAGATTTTAAAATTGAAAAATTTTTTAAATCTTATTTAAGTATTGAGACAACTTCATCCCCATGTAAACAATTGTAGGACTTCTTACCCTTCTCTTAACCCTTTCACTGCAGGCAATTTACAGTAATTAAGTCTAATTATACAAAAAAATATGAAAATTAAAATTATCATATCTTGCTTAATTTTCATCAAAATCTTTTGAAACCTTCAGGATTTATTGCATTTTTTGTTCTCTTTCTAACTATGTAAGCAATTTTTTTGAATTTTATTTTTTTCACAACTTTTCCTCCTGTATATGAGATTGACAAAAATACACTGATTTTTTATATGAAATCTTAGCTTTCCAATGAAATAGTTGATATTTTTAGGTAGAAACATGTCCTCTAACCAAAATTAGCTATAAATGAAGAAATTTATTGAAATTTTCAGAAATTAGTTATAAAAAACCAAGAGTTACATAACATATAATAATTCATCCTACTATTAGTATACTTGAAATCAATTAAAGCACTAAATGTAGGAGATGAAAAAACAATTTATTTGGAGAATAAATTAAATAATAAATAGAATAAAAGAAGTTATATAAAATCTCACCTTTGCAAAATATGGCTTACAGCAAACTCCAATCTTCCACTGCTCTCAGGAATTTAAGTAAAACAACTGAGCGTTGCACTGGACATAAAATCGCCTTTAAACGGAAACACACGCTCCTCAATTTGCTGCGTAACAATAAGGACAATACGCCCTCTATCAACCAGCCAGGGGTTTATAAAAAATCCCCCTCAAAAATATAGATCTCAACAAGGAGGAAGTGTACATAGGCTATACATCCCGCAATCTTAAAACTAGAATCAAAGAATACAAACAAAGCTTATGTTATCAGAATACTACCACAGCTCTTACTAAACATCTCCTCAAATATAATTTAGATATTGGAGTAATGCCATGCTTGTAAAACGCATTCTTGACAAATGCGAAGAGTACGTATACGAAGCCATTGAAATCGAGAAATGTCAACATAATTCCACTTCAGCGTGGAAATGGCTTATTCATGAAACTTCACGATCCCGACTTTAACATTTTTATTTGTATTTTATTTATTTATTTATTTTGTATATTTTATTTTCATTAATTTTTATTCTTATTATTTATTTACTAAATTTGATGTTTATACATTTATTTATATTTAATTTAATTTTTTGATAATTTTTACTGCAATTTGTATTTTTAAATTTTGTTCTATTAATATACGTTTTGTTCTATTATATACGTTTGATTGACAATGGCTATCGAACAGCCGAAAACGTTCTCCAAATAAATTGTTTTTTCATCTCCTACGTTTAGTGCTTTAATTGATTTCAAGTTACATAACATTTGTTGAATGAAGTTATATCATATAATTATTAAAAAAATTATACAAATTCAATGAAATATTGTTATTTTTATTAATATTTCATATTTATTAAGTTGTTCTTATTTTATTTACACAATTTTCGGCAATACTTTTTATAAATTTTTTACTTTATATAAAAAAATCATAACATACAGAAACGGTCTCATTTCATACATGAACAGCTATAATATTCTTTACATTCCTCTAATTGGACTGCAGATGGTTTATTGCAGCAATCTATTTAATACTGCTTGCTACAGGGCAAAATAAATTTGGCTGCAATTTCTCAAGAAATAAAAATGCCACACCCATTTAATTGGTCATGGAGGGTTTATATTTTGTTTATATTTCATTTTTCATGATTTTCTTCTATATTTCAGTGAAATTAAAACAAAAAATGAGCAATTAAGATATATTTTAGTTTATTTCAACAAAATTAGCCAATATTTTTCTATCATCTAGAATATTTTTTCAGTTTTCAGAATTTTATAGCTCATTGTATGAAAAATTCAATTTTAAAAATATCATTTATCTCATCCCAAAACAGAATAACTTTGAAATACAGTAATACCCCAACTTATGTAAATTCACAGATACATAATTTCCCATCCTACACCTCATCCACTTGTTTTTTTATAATTACATAGTGTATATATATGTATGTACAGGGTCTGGCAAAAAGATCTGATGGTTTTTAATTAAAAATAATGCACTTATTACAAAAGACAATAAAATTTTAGATCCTTGTCTAAAGTCAGCAGTTACATTGTTATTCATAATCTGATACAAGACTTAAATACGAATATAAATGGATATATATATAGACTATAAGTTATATTTATAATATTTTGATCTAATTAAATAGCATATTATTACCATTAATCTTTAAATTTGTTTAAAATAGATTTATTCTATGGATTGCTACTTCCGGCAAACATGGTGGGATCCAAGACTCAAATTTCAAACTTTGGATCTTGATATCTTATCCCTCGATTGGAAGTTCCTTCAGAAAGTATGGACACCAGATACATATTTTCTAAATGGTAGATATTCCTATCTGCACAAAGTAACCGTCCCCAATAAGTTCGTACGTCTTCGGAGTGATGGACAAATGAAATATTCTATGAGGTTAGTTTTTTAAATTAAGACAGAAATAATATTATATTTTAAATAAATTACATTATTTTACTCTGATTTAATATCAAGTTTTCCTGACTCCATATTCTAATGTAAAGTAATTAACGTAATGGTATTAAGCAGTTTATTGTATTTGATTTACATCACATAAAAGCATGCAGTTAATCATAAAATATGTTGAAAGGACTAATATTTTATCTAAATTAGATTCTTTCTAAGTCGAAGAAAAATTCCGAGTGTAATCTTTCATACGAAGATGGATTTGAAGGAATTATTTAGTAAAATAAGTTTATTTTTAGAAATGAATATAATACTTTTGATAATCCGAAATTAAATGTTCTTTACTTTTATTAAAATCTGCAGTTCGCCTGATAAACGTTGAACAAATTCCAGATTTGACAAATTAAGTCGCTGATGACGAAACCACTACACACACTACTGACGTCATTAAACAGTCAAATATATGATGTCACAGTTGCGTCACTCAGTTCTGTTTACAACTCTGAGATGTTAAATTGCAGAATAGCAAAATTTATAAATTATTTTTATGCGATGAAAAAAATAATCCTCTTTTAACAATAAATAATAAATTGATAAAAAAAAGAGAGAATATATTTGAACAACTTGATAAAAACATGAGAAAATATATTCCTGTATACGAAATATAAATATTTTTAAATGCTGTATATAAAATATTGTGGTTTATCATATTGTCCCAAATATGGGCCACACACCAAATTTTCATCTTTCACCATTATAACTTCAATAAATTAATTTAAATTGCAAATATAGGCAGAATTTGGCCATATAAAAAGAATTTGGAAAACTACGCTATATTCGAGTTAATACATAACTATTCTGTTTTGAAAACATTTATTTAATTCCATGAAAGAAGTTGTTTATATTAAAGAAATTTTCGGCTTATTTATTTGGAAACTATAAAAATAAATTAAAGAACGTAACTTACAATAAAGCAAATCTAATAAAGCTGTGATGCAATCAAAAGAATTGTAAACAATCGATATCTTTGCCATAAGTATTTACAGTACTATATTGGATTCGAATTTTTTTTTATTCATTTACACTATTTACTTGATGCCATTTTTCTATATTTAAACACAGAATTATATGAATAAATTCGAATTCTACTTAAGAATAAAAATAAATAAAACGTAGAGAAGTTCGTCTATAAAAGTAGTTGAATAAATTGAAATGAATTTTAAATTTCTTGAGAATTACGGATTCTGTAATTAGATTCGTATTCACAAACAGAAATTATTTCTCGATAAAAAAAAAGTATTGTACAGCACGAATAAGACTGAAAGATCAGAAGAAGATAGGAAATAAATGGAAATTTTTATGTGGGTAAACAACAAGAGTATGGGATCTAATTTTAATACGCCATACAGTAGATCAAAGAGTTTTTGTACCAAAAAAATAAAAAAATATATATTGCATTCTTGCTCTATGCAATTATTTTAGTTACTCTTGACTTTTATAAATTTAATTCTATTCCTGGCATATATTTATTCATTATATTTGATTAATAGTGAGTTCCTGTTTTATGTTCTAAAAAAAATTTGCATTTCATGTTGAATTATTTTAGTTGTATTTCATACTTTTAGAACATTTTATAATTTATAATTTTCTAGAAAAAATTTATATTCAGTAATTCTTATATAAAACTATTTATATGACAGAATTTGACTGTTTTTAATGCCAATAATCTCATATAAAATAATACTTTTATTTGAAGAAATAAAATATCTATAAGATATTAAACAATTTTAATTATAAAAATTTTATTAATTTTACATATTACGCAATGCAATTATTATTAAAACTTCATTATTATGCTAATATTTGCATTATAATCTGTTTTTAAAACTAATTTCGATTATAATTATTGTACGTAAAATATAATCATTAAAATTAAAAATTATTTTTCATCCTATAATTGCCAAGTTTATTATTGACATATTTAAAAATAAAAATAATTTTAAAGGAAATTAGTTTAAATTGTACAATTAAACTCAACTTTTAACTTACTCAGCAACAGAATACAGCAGAAAATTTGTAAAATTACTCCTTTATAATTACTTCCTAATTATTATTAAATTCAAAAGAATGATATAAAATGAATCTGTAGTTTAAGAATCGTGAAGGATAAATTGTTGTTAGCAACTATAAGGTAGAAAGAAATTTTCGTATTTTTTTCTTTCTGCTCTACTCAATCAGTTGCTGCCCAATTTTTACAAACGTCTTGACAATATAATCATTTCTGACAGTTGCCTATTTTATTTGTATCTATAAAGATGAAATTTTTGCTAAAATTCTTATTTCATATATCTTCTAGAACACTCACTCTTTCGTAGTTCTCAATATGTATTCAAAAATATCTTAGTTGACTAACGGATAGAAAATTTTCCCCATTTTCCTTAAAAGTTTAGTCAATATTTCATAGTTATTTGTTTAACGGTTCAGTTTACATCACACTTTGCAACTTTATAAGATAAAATGACCTACCATAATAGAGAATAGTTGGTATTATTCCAGGCTTCTGTGTAACGTAGACTTGAATAAAGTGCATCGAGTATAAACAAAATTTGCATAACCTCGATTAATGGCATTTTTTATTGCAAATTATATTCGTTTATATTATAGTAACAATTCGGAATAAATCAAGAGCAAAGTTAATTCATGTTTTGCAATAAAATTCTTAAATTTGTGATTGATAGTTTGGAATAATTGCTTCATGTTATCGAAGAAAAAATTTCTGTTCTGACTCAGCTATTCAGTTTGATTTAATCTATAGAATTCTATGAATGTGAATCTAATGCTCTCCCTTATTGAAGACTTGACTTAAATATTTCTGTCTCAAACTAAATATTATTCAAAATTTTTGCACGATATTTGACATTTAATCGATTGACATTTAAAATAATTTAAATTGTAACGATTATAAATTTTTAACTTAAAAAATTTATAATCGTTACAATTTTAATTATTTTAAATGTCAATCGATTATATAAATTTTTAACTTAAAATATTTTTATCTGATGGTGTTTGAAAAACATAGTGAATTACTGCGATTTTTTATTCTTTTTAAAAAGAATAAAAAATCACAGTAATTCACTATGTTACAATTTTAATTATTTTAAATGTCAATCGATTTATGTTTTTAAATTTATCAAAGTTGACGATGTTATCAAAAATTAGAAAATGAGCAAAATCACGACATAACAGCATTTGTAAACTTATAAAATAAATTAAAGTTATTTTATATAATCAATCGATAAAATATTGATATTTGCATTTAAATTTAAAAAAAATTGAATTATTTAAAGTAAACGAATTTAAATATGATTAGGATAGATTACGGTAATTCTACTAACTAGCTTAGATTGCAGATAAAAACTGATAAACTAACGATTAGATATATTGATGATTTATTAATTTTTATCAACGATCTAATAACTGGCCATTATAAATATTTAAAATTAATACATTGATTTTAGAAGAATAAATTTATATAAAAATATAAGTAATAAAGCATTTACAGGCATTAAGTAACATTATGGTAATTTTTTACAAAAAAAAAATCATTTTTGATGAATATAACATCACTCTTAATGGGATATATAGTTTTAATGATAGCCTATGTAATATTTCAAATTTTGAACTTCTTTAACAGAATTATGTAGGTATTTTAAAATTAATAAGGAATGATAGATCACAGACGATGTTTTTCTTGAATTATTTTGTAGATATCATATCGACATACTCCAAATAAAGTGATAACAAATGCTCACTTTTGCAAAATATTGTTTAAACTTTTTCAAATCAATATATTATTATTTCTTTTCAGCCACCTTCTCCTTATTTTCTTTTATTATCTTTGCACACACTTTCTTACATTTTTATATTCATCTGGTATCTCATTTTCATTTAATATTTTCAAATATATTTTTTCTTCTCAAATACAGTATGTAACATCTTATCATTCCACTATGCATCATCCTTCTTCCTACCTACTCTCATTTCACTAGCTATTTCTCTGGAAACATTTATTGCATAGTCCTTAAAGTGTATTCATACATCCTCTACATTGAATATACAGGAGAGGTCCCCAATTTATAATAATCTGTACTTACAACAGTGATTATTTATGATGAAAGTTGATATGTATGATGACTGCCATCACTTGATTTTGCAATAATGGCAGCCAATCAACTGAATGACCAAGTAATCACAAAGATGGAAGTGTGCCCTGGGTTTCCATCACATAGTATTCATATTTAATTTTGGATCTTATTCCTTTGGATTTTTTTCTGAATATCTAGGTTAGGTCCATTCAGTTCCATTCTTCATTTGATTGCTCACTTGTGAAGAGGTTAACTCTGACCTATCCTGTCTGTTATTTTATTATGCTCTTTTTATTATTTATCGTTATATTCAATATTATTTAACATATTATATTTTTGTTTAAGAATTAACTTACTTCCACATTTTCCATCTCAGTAGTTAGCAATCACGTGTTACGAAATGGGAATCTGTCTTCGATATGAGCTTTCTCAGTTAGGGATGTCATCCAATCTGAATAAGTTCTACCCACTGAGCCAATATGAGAATATAAGAATGATCTCTTATCAATGCTTTGTTCAGTATATAACTAAAATGTAAAGAGGATGACATGAATTTAAATTTGATATTGTTAGCAAATTTATGCAAATGAGCCAAGCTCGGGACTGTACATCACTCAGTATAAAAGCTTACGTATCCAATGACACAGTAAGGTGTTATATTGAGCTAGAACTGGAATAGTGACATTCAAATTTCTTGTAAACATCTACAATTGCTGGAAGTTTGTATCAGTGGTGGAGGTAGTAGTATTAATTAGTATTTAAGGTGAATATTTTGATTTTTGGATCTTTGAATTTGGATTAAATCAGTTTGGTTGATAAATTGAATTTTGCTTTATTAGCATTTAAATAAAGCTTTGTTTACACTCTTGTAAGTGTTTTGAGTCTAATAAATTTATATTTTTTGTTATTTAACTCGAGAATTTATTCAATTTATTAGCATAAGTTTCTAACATCATTGTTTTTCGATCTAACACTTATTTGATATTTTTCTAGTTGTAAGTTTCCCGGTTGTTTTGTTTTTGCCGGTTAAACGTTAAAGTTAGCTAGAATTATATTGTTTCAGATTTAATTATATTTAATTTAGAACATAGTGAAACATCTGAGCTCAGGCCGAACTCTGGATTTGCAGAATTGTTAGACTGTTAGGTTAATTTAATTATTATTACTGGTGTTCATTAGAATTCGCGACTTTGCCCACTGTTGCTACAGATGTTGGAAGGCATGTTGTGAGCAATGGGATGCAATATGAATATCCAATATGAAGGAAAACGATATATAATACAAAAAAAAAAAAAAAAAAATGGCAGTTAAGCTGGTTTTCAATGCATTTTTTATAAAAGTTAGATGATTTTGTTTCAATTCAAAAATATTTCTTAAAATATCTGCACAATGAAATCAAATATAATAAATTAATTTACTTATTTGAATTTGATCATGAACATTGATTCACTACAATAAACTCCTACTGACTCGATTACAAATATAGGTAGTTCATAGTTGGGCTATTAATTAAATTATTCCATATATTTAATTAAAGAGAGCCTAATTTAAAAAAATTAAATCTTTAATACAAATACAGTAATGAAATAAACTAATAATTTACTAGTTCTATATTACTAAATATAATTAGCCAATGATTAGGAAATAGCATTAAAAATAATTATTTTTGTTGGAAACTCAGGTTAGTTTGAATTAAATCATCGAATTACATGGGATATTTTTGATAGTGGCCATTTTTAGACCACCACCACAGGCTAGGTAAATATCCATGGTGGGTTCAGCCAGAAGTTGAATGATGGAGTTCAATAAGCTTGGCTGAGTCCAGATCCCTTCTGAAAAATTGAACATGTGGGACTCAGAACTGAACTAAAATCCAAGGTGGTAAATGATTGCTTTATCATGCAGCCATCCAACCAATGCTAGAAACATAGATACACTCAAATAACGTAAAAATTTCATTTCTATTTTTATATACAGTAAGATCCATTTAATACAGAGAATACATTCCAAAAAACAAGCACTAAATGAAACAGCATTAAACAAGGTCATTTTAACACATAAATTATGGGGATAGGTGAAATAGGACAGACAGTAACTAAAAAAATATATGTACCATTTTTTTTATTTACTTTGTAACATATACAGTATGCATCAAAATATGCAGTATTTAAATGAAAACACAAACAATATTATCTTGTTGTCATCTGTTAGTTTATTTCTCCTGAAAGAAAATAACATATATACTGTAGGTGTGTTCATTTATCATGTTATGTGTAATATAAGTATTTGAAATGTGCACTGCCTTGCTGTAGATAACGTTTATATTATTCACTCAGATTCTTAAACATATCCTGGAATAGATGTTGCTGCAGATGCCTGCAAAAGGAGATGATTTGCTTGTGCAATGCAGGCAAAGTTCTTGGCAGATCTTCACAATCCTTTAACATTTTCCACAAACAGGCATCAGGTGGTGTAAGATCAGGGGAATCAGAAGTCAGTATCATGTGAAATGATTCATCCTGGAAAGTTTTCCTGCAGAATGGCTAGAGATTCTCGAGCTGTATGGCTTTGGTGCATACTCTATTATTACTATTGTATTACATTAATTATAGACATTTTTTATTGAAATATTGATTTCTATTCATAAATCATTCATGAAAATCAAAAATATTAGAGTAAATAATTTGTTTGTGATAAGGAAGGTTCTTCCTCATTTGAAACTTTTTGTTTTTTATTAAGAAATGATCTAAAATCATCAAAGTGGCAGCATTCAGGTTAAAACTAAATTGGGATAATTGTTAATTTTATTACTGTAAAATAATGGTGACGATCAATCATAAAATGAAGATTTATGACTGCAGGAGACTTTCATATGTACTGCACTGCACTGATATCAAATGCACTGCGAGACAGCATAGGAATATCAAAGCAATAAACTGGTACAATTTCAGATTTGTGTGTGTACAACAGTTCGAAAAACCACATCAAAGTGAATCAATACAAAGTATAGAATTTGAAAAAGAAAACACGTTACAACAAAACAGCATTAAGCAGGATCTTATTGTAGTAATTTCTTTATTTTTGCCTAAATAAAATGTTGTTAAACATAAGATATATATTTTTCTCATTTTAAAGGATAAATAATGTTTATTCAATATTACTATAAACCAGGGTTTTCTAAACTGTGGGATTCACCCTACTAGGAGGCATGAAAGAATTAACAAAAACATCATTTTTGATGCAAACAAAAAAAAAATAAATTCAAACTGGTGTCAAAAAAAATGAATCAACAAAAGTGTTATAAATATAGTACATATATCTATGTACCCAGAAACTTTCTGCTTTTAGCTGTTTTAATGACAAAATATCAATCTCATTTAGTGACTGAAAAAAATTGCAAATAGCGATATCTTCAATGATATCAGGTTTGAGAGAATTCGTGTTGAAAAACAAGCCCATCCATTGCATTAAATATTATTTGTATTAAACAAGTATTTTATTTTTCTTTTTTTTGTAAGATTTGTTTAATTGTATGAAAAATTATTACATTATAATAAATATATATATTTATATATAAGAAGTTTATTTATACAAAATATGGTATATTGTTTTGTAGTATTAAATTGTAAGTGGTAAGTACTTATAAAATTAGTGTGTTATGAAAATGAGGGGCATACCAATTTTTTAAAAATCAAATTCCAAAATAATAATAATAATAATAATAAATAAATAAATTAATTAATTAATTAAGTTCAAATAAAATCAGATCAAATTTCAATCTGATTTTATTTGAACTTCATCTACCGACTGCTATTAATTCTTAGAAAAGACATTTTGTTTAATTTACATATAAAAGCAGTGCAAAAAGTAACTTCAGTATAAAATGGCATCCCCATATTTCCCAACCAATTCTTTCACATAAAATCTCTGCTATTCAAATCTCCTACTACAATCATTAACTCAGTGCCATGACTTTCATTTATCACATCATTCAATTCACAACAGAATTTTCATTATCATTCATATCATACAGGACCATACAAAGCTATCAGAAACACCCTCTGTAGTCCTAGCTTCATCTTTGCCCATATTATTTTGTCAATCAATCTATTTTATAATATGAACTTTTCTGTTCTCTCATTCATCCCATCACTTCTTGCTTGCTTTTACCCCAGACCATATTCCCACAATGTTAATCTTTATAAATTCAAATGCACATTTCTGATTAGTTTCACTACACAAAGTACATCCAGCATATATTTGCACATTTCATTCATTCTCTTTCACTTGTTTATTCACATTCCACACATCTGATATCAATTCATACTTCTGTTTCCATTCTCATTGTCTTCTATCCAATCCAGTTGTAAATTCAAGTTTGACAATCCAACTTTCTTTTCTTTAACCACTGAAAATCAAAGATTAAGATTTTAACATGTTGACAATCAGCCAACAATGATATAGTCTGGTGAAGGGGATACTCCCTTGAAGGTGCCACAGTTACAGGTCCTAACTTCTGGCCATTATGGCAAAGTTGAACTAATAACAGCCCAGAAAAATTACTGGAGCACATAATCCTTCTTATCACATAAACACATAAGCCCAATATGGAAATAAAATGGAACATAAATTCATTATTTTTATATTTATTTTAGAAACTACTGCTAAATTTATTTACTACAGAATATTAAAGATCAGTTTTTAAAATAAAATTACAGTTATTGTATTTCATAATTTAAATTATAAAATTATTTTAATGCTGAATACAAAAAATAGTCACCTTTTTGTTTCTTATTAGGTTCATTATCTCCATCATTCAAAATACGTTTTAAAACAGTTCTTTGACTTGAATTTGATATAAATGATGAATTAATCTGTTCCAATTCAAAAGCAGATCCTAAATAAATTGTTGATTAATTAAAATAATTTAATAAAAGATAATGCAATTTAGTATTGTATTTTAAAAGGGAATTAAATTTAAAAAATTGAGAAAAGAAATAATAATGTATTTCTTGAATTTTATATATATTTAAATTATTGATCAAATCATAATGAATTAATATGGGAAATTAATAAAATTTCACATTAAAACTTGTTAATATATTAAAAACTTTAAATGTTATTGCTACAAATAAAATTATTTTGAGATAATAGTGAACATTTTAGGAACATATGTTTTTGGCAATCTTATATATAGAAAAGATCGATTTTGACAGTTCCGGAGCGAATGTGGAGTATTCCAACTTCATCAACAGATGTGATTTCGACCATGCCAAAACGTAGCTGTTGATACTGGTTAAAATAAAAATAACTGTAACTTTTTTTTTTGATAATTGGAAATGTTTCAAGAACAGTATCTAAAATCACATTGAAATTCATAATTAATGTAAAACATCGTTAGAAACTACATTACAAAATTCCACTTTCGTAACGTGAATGGAATATAAACTTTATTTAAATGATGTGTAAATAAAAAATTTATGTTTAAAATTCTTTAATACTCTTGGGGTGATCACATGCCATAGTCTATAAAAGACTTTCGAAAATTTTCGTTATAAATATAACTTATATCTGTTGTTATACGGAAAATATGCTAATGTCAACAAACATACTCTCCGAAGATTAATTTATATTCTAAAAATACGAGATTTTTATACTTAATTGCACCAATTTCAAATTTCTACATTAAAAAATAAAGTTAATTGGGTTATAAACATAACTATCGAATAACACAATCAAATCTTTAGAAAATAAATCATTTTTAATCAAAAGAAAACGTAACAAGAAACCACAAATAATTTGACGTGTTAGCATAATTAGTAACATTTATTTACTTTATATTGCATGTAAATTAGAAAAACGTATTAATTTTCTCATTTTCAATTAAGTGCGAAATATGAAACTGGAATAATTTGCAAAAATTCCTAATATTTTTTTAGAAATTTTTAATTTATAATAAAGTTGAATATTCGGTATTTTTAAATCTATGATAATTAAATATCCAGATCAAAAATTTTGATTAAGTATCCTCTAGAGATCTGTTGTTTATTTATACGGACGTAATTTTATTTATTATTTTAAGAAATAAAAATTTAAAACAAATTTCTTGTGTTTTTATTTGGGATAAATTAATATGATGTCAAAATTTCTCAAAAATTGTGCAGTTAGTTTAACGTCCAATCTCGGGAGGATATTTAATAAAATTGATAGTCGAAGAGATTTTTTAATTTTATATAAAATTTTATGCAACATTAAATAAAATAACGGAGAAATAAAAAAAAAATTTACGAAAATTGAGATATAATTTTATCAGAAAAATTCTTTATATATAACGACAAAAAGTAAGAAAAATGTTACTGAAAGTTCTGTCATTTTTCAGGAAGAGAATAATTCGTGTCTTGTCATTTCCACGTTTGAGAAACAACAAGTAGTCAATAGCTATATTGTATAGAAAAAATTTTTTCTTTGTTATTACTACGACATCCTGAAAGAATATCTTTTAGTTCACTCGTTTTATCATCAAGAAATTTATTTCTTGTTTTAATATAGGGCCTAATGAAATTTAATTTTAGAGTTATATTAAAAATTAAATCTTAAAAATATATAATGTATATTTTTATATCACCAAATTTAATTGATTTTATTAAATAAATCTAACAAAAAATTAATCTCTATAAATATTTTAAATCTGTTCATTTAATTTACTTTAAAGAGAGAAATGTCAACCGAAAACTAACTCTTCTATTATATTTTCCATATTTTTATATAATTGTTGCTATATTATTAATTAAATAATAATATAAATGAACTTTTTACTTTGTATTAAATTTTTGATATTTATTGTAAACATAATTTTATTCGATGAGAAACGGGAAAAAAATAAAAATAAAAATACAAGAATAATGTTTTTTACCGACTAAAATGTATAGATATTTCTGTCATTTTTTACATTCATCAATTGTTCTCATACAAAATTTATCAATATATATTATTATGAGGTCGATTAAATTATAAAAAATTGGCAGATGATTAAATTTATCTTATATTAATTTATATCAAAAATTTGGTATATTTGATAGTAGGAAAACTTTATTCTTCACAATTTAAACTAAATTCTATCTTACAAATTTATGTTACCTTACAAGGGTTTTTGATTAAATTACAGTAAATTCGATTGTTTTATATAAAACTTATACATTTTTCTTCTAATGAACCAAATTAAGAAATCATTCATATTTATATATGGTACTATAAAAGAACACATTGGAAAAACAAATTTTGTTGTTTATATTGAAATAAATGCACATTTTTTTTTTTGTATTTTATTAATAATATATCCAATTTCATTTCATTAATATTAGTTTTTTTTATTTGTAGACTTACAATTCAGGCCAGTTGTCCAATGCTTCTTAGAAAATACCCATTAGATACACAATCCTGCCCTTTAGAGATAGGAAGTTGTAAGTTCCGATATAAATTTGTAGCATTATCAGTTTCCCACAAACAATTTCTAATTTTTAATAATAATAATAATCTAATTAATGTAATTAAGAAAATAAAAATTGTTGATTATTAACAAAATTTTCCTTCGTTAATGCTTATTTTATATCAAAATAGTGAAAACTGTACTAATTTCAACAAAATAGTAAATGGTTTCTTTTTTTAAAATTATTTTAATTAATTTATCAATTTTTCTGGACTGTTAAGTACATTTTGCAGTCAAAAATTCATTAAGGAGTAGAATTTTGTAAACGTAGACAAAGAAAGGTGGCAAGCTAAAGGCACAACATTAGAGAATGCGAAAATGTAATATCCGGCCTAAGCTTCGATCGGTAGCTTCTACTGTCTGACGTGTACAGCTAAGATTTGGTTATTTTGTCTGTCTAGTTGTGCTGCTATTTTTGGAAACCTCTTGATAGAAAATCTTCAAACAAAGCACCTGTAAGCAACATGGATTTGTTGCTCTGAAGGTCTTACTGATAGAAATATTCAAGTGAAATATTTGACATACGCTATACGCTATAGTATTATTGTGAAATATTTCTAGCATGACCTGTTGTGAAACAACTTTTCATACAAAACAAATAGAAAAATAAAACTAAGAAAATTTATATATATTTATATAACAAACAGTAAATTTTATGTTCTAGTAGTTATTTTTAGACTGCACTTTTGATGCTTCAAACACACACAAAAAAACTTTCGTTTAAAATCTATATTATTTTGCATCAAACAGAAATTTTATAAACTGCATATAATTCAGAAAAAAACTTCTGTTATTAAGATAAGAAGGTTGTTTTTTACTAAATTTTAACTTTTCATAAAAAGTGTAAGAAACAGTTTCTCATTCTAGACCGAGTTTTTCCTGCCAAGTTTATTTTATGCAGTTTAACTCTTCTGCTGCATTTAACGTGATATAAAATCTGGGCTTCATAATTAATTGATACTAAATAAAGGTTATTTAACTAACAGACAAAATTACTCAATCTATATTTATTTTTTGACAACGCTTTCAACGTTACATCTACTTTTCATTTATTTTAGAGATGAAATGACGTTTTGCTTTTATCATGTCACATATGTATTTATAGATAATGAATACATTTCTTACATAAAAATTAAAGAGAATGATCTTTCTATTTATCAAATAATTCCAAGTTTAAGAAGAAAGGAATTCTATTTAAATATCAAGAAAATGTAGATACCTTACGACACTTAAGTTAAAGAAACGATTTTTTATTTTTTTTTTTTTAATTATATTCGTTATACTTTTTAATTATTTAAAATTTATAAATCTGTACCTGTAGAAAATTTTCTAAATAGGGTAGAAATATGTTAAATTTTATAATTTTTTTACTTTTATTCAATATTTATTATTCGTTCTTTTATTAACAAAAACTAAATTTAACGATCATTCGGAAAACGTTATCATCCCATAAAATGGAATTTTAATGTTAATATATTTGCAATTTTCTCAATCGTTTATTTTATTTTTATCACTTAGGCCACCAAAATATTTTTGCGAAATTTTAATTCACGCATAAATGTCAACATTTTCGACGATAACAATTAAAAATTCTGACGTAAATATTACACAACAGCAGAATATAAAATTGTACATTAATCACTGGAGTTTAGAAGTAGTCATACGTGTCAGACTTTCGAAAATATAAATAAATCCAAGCGATTTATGCGATAATTTAAAAATTCTCTGGCTGTAAGCTGTTCTTAGGACTTTAAACAATTCTGCAATTCCTAAAAATAGATTTGAAATTTTCAGAATGCTTATTAACAAATTTATATTATGATCTTCGTAATTATCATATTCCTTACCGTTATTAATTTTGTTAGATGCTCGAACGAATTCTTGCAATATTAAATATTTAAATTTACCAACAAAACTATTTTATAATTAATTGAGATGCAAAATTACCATTTCGAATCAGGATTTTTAATATATACTTAAGGGACAACATCCCATCACCTTACTTAACATTGAATGTTTTATTTATTTATTGGAGGAAATTTTTATTAATAACCAATAATTTAATTATCTATCATAAATTTTATTTAAAAAGGAATAAATTATAATAATTAATTTTTATAATAATAATAATCAGACAAGTAGTCGATGATTTTTCTGCAGTTGCGTATCCTCCAACTGATGTTATGTATAAATGGAAAGGCAAGAAACCTGTAATAATCGCCGAAGATGTTACTTTATCTCAATATGAATTCCTTAATATAACGTTTGAAGAAATAACCAAACGTACAGGAGGAGGTATTTATACATTACCATGAAATTAAATATATGATTTAAGTTTTAATAAAAAATCACTGGTTGTTATCAAGAATGACGATATTTTTTCTTTTATAAAACTGAAATAAGTTTAATAAGCTTAAATGTATTAATTTAAGTTATTGGTTAGGTACCAGGTCTTCTTTAGTTTCACGTTTCATTTTAAGAAGACGTCGAGGTTACTTCATTTTACAGATTTATGCACCTTGTGCAATGATTGTTGGAGCTTCGTGGGTGTCGTTTTGGATCAATTCTCAAGATGCTCCCGCTAGAGTAGCTGTTGGTGAGTTATTTATGTACATAATGCGATTAATATACTTTTACAGACAATAATTTTTTAAAAATAATTTATATTATTACATATCAAACAGATTATAATGTCCAAGTTGTAAATTTTATTAAGTATCTGATGATTTTGAAAATGGATTTTTTCTGTTAATATTAGACACCGTTTTTTATTTTTTACTTTCTATACAATCAGAAAATGGTATTATTTTTAATACGTTCATAAAAAGGTACATAATTAAAATAAAATTATAGAAAAATAGCTTTTAATAGCATAAGGTTATTGACCTATTTTTGTTCAATAAAACATGAAAAATTTGTTTTCGCATCAACAAAATTTATGATTAGTTCATCATATAAGAATGAAACAATTCTTAAACTTAGAAAAGTTCATTTATCAAAATAATTTATAAAATATGTCATATTTTAAGACTTATAATAAATGAAAAACGTAGACAAATTAATTGCATGAATATTTTACGTGTTGTTTTAAATTATTTTATCGAAACGTCTACTATCCTGAAAAATTATATTTGCTTGGCATTAGTTGTATAATTTTTATCCTTCGTCCCAGACACAAGGAATTTTTATATAGGATTCAGTAAATTTCAAAAAGTATAAATTTACATATCTAATATTTGCACGAAAACCTTTCAATCTACTTAGCAAGCATATATAGAAAAACTTCATTCTGTCATGATTTTACTTTTTTATATGAACGTTTTTATTCTCTCGGTTTTGTTAGAAGTTTAACATATTTTTTTTCTTTTTTTAAGAGAGACGTAGGTATTATTTTTCTTTTAATAAAAGAATTTCATTGTGTGAGATTTTTCAGCATAAAACTTAAATTACATTAGATAACTTTAGAAATGTGAAAACTTTACGTGTGTTTCTACTTAATTTTATTGAATTTATTTCTTAAATAAAAAGAATAATTGAATCATAATAGAAAACTACTGTTATAACTTTGTGTTTAGTATTATTTGTTTTTAATAATTAACTAATATAATCTTATTTTAAAACATTTTCGAGGATACTTCAGAGATAAAGGATTAAATAGTAAATTCTAATTTTCAGCTTCCTTTAAAAATATAAGCAGTTCTCAAGAAATCTCATTCGTATTTAATTTGAGAAATTCTTCAGATAACTTTGAATATTTCTTTATTATTATTGTTATTATTATTTTTTATATTCCACTTGTTAAAGAAATATAATTATTTGAAGCAAACGTTTTTACCTTTTCAATTAATTTAATTTTGAAGAATTTTCAAGTATTTCTCGAAATTTATTTTGGTTTACCAATTAATTAATTTCCATAAATATTAATTACGTGAAAATTTTTTAATTATGTAAATTATTAGTGTTAAACGTGTTCTTAATTAAGATGATTTTAAAATGAAAAAATTTAAATAAAACTATTCAGATTAAATAGAAGATATTGCTTATAAAATAATTTCTAATGAAATTTTTCTCTTGACATCGGTTGAGTAAAGAACTTGTCGATTTTTTAATATGATTTTTGATGATAATTTCTGATTATTTTTTTTCAGGTGTTACGACTATATTAACATTAGTTGCCATGGGATTTGGTGGAATGACCTCTATTCAAAGGGCAACGTCAGGTTCGGCTTTAGATTGGTTTGTTATTCTCTGTTTTACTTTTGTATTTGCCGCCATGGCGGAATATGCTTGTGTCAATCTGTTGGATCGATACGAAACAGAAAAGACTGAATCAAAAAAACGAGTACCACCAAAGGTAAAAGTTACTTTCTTAATTTCTTTTATTTTCTTGATAGTATTTTAGACAATTATTTAATGGCAAACTTTTAAAATCATCTAAAGTTTATTTTATTTTTCTTTCTCATATTTTAAATTGTTGCATTTATTAAATATGAATATAATGGTTATTATGAGTCTCAGTCTCGTGTCAATTTTTACGACTATTTTACTGCTAAGATAGTTTTATAAGAATATACTATATAAAAAAAAATATTCGGAAGTAAAGGAATAATTCTGGTGTATAACGCTACATAAGATAAATATTAATAATTTAGAACCTAAAACAAATCTCTTTGATGGACACAGAAGATAATTCATCGTAAAAGTTTCTAAACTATGTGGATTCATCAATTATGACATGCAACAAAACTCGAATTTTGTAAATGTGTTCATTGTTCATTCCCAGTTGCATCAATACATTACTTAAAGCTTATAAAATAATTAAATAATTACTTTAAAATCTGCTATTTTCGATGCTACTGAGTGAAAAATTTTGTTTTCTAGACTGTAATCAAATAAATTATTTGTTAGATAGTATTGCTAAAATCTAGTTGAATGGCTACGTTTGATGGCATTTCTAGACTCTCTCTTATTCAGAAATATTCGGTAGTATCATTTTATGAGTTTTTCAGAAAAATATAAAATAAATAAATAAATTTTTAAATAAAGAAAATCTACAATTCAGAAATTTTCCAGCAAAAATCTCATTTTTGAAGAGTAATTTCTACTATTGGTAATTTTGTTGGTTTAGAGTTACGTCCAATAATAATGATAATAATTTACTTAAATCTAATTTTATTATAGTAAATTGCATGAAATTTATGTTAAAAATAAAACACTGACAAGAAGCAATGCTGTGGATGGAATGCTATTAATTTTTCTGTTTATCTGGCACATTGTTTTGACAGATTATTAGATAGCGAAATTATTTTGTTATAAGGAAAATAAATACTTTATGTTATCACATTACTATTTTTATATATATAATTCTTTTTTTAAAATCGGTAATTTTCCGAACTAAAAGCGATAATTAAAAATCTCAAAATAAAAATATTTATTGATTAAATTATCTTGAATATTCAATGGTTTGACCTTTCTTCATAAAATTCTATTTATAGTTAGTGATTTATTAACTTCTCAGACTGCTCTTCGAGTAAACAAAACTATTTAAATTTTTATTCGGAAATATAATTATCCGTGAATAATTAAATGGCTTAACTGCATGTTAAATATAATATTTTTCAAAATATATAAAATTAATATTATATATATTTTAATAAGCAATTAGATCAATTAATTATTTTTAATTTATAAAATTTATATTTATAATTTAACTCGAAGTATTATATGTTTTTCACTTTATTTCTTAACATTTATTCAAAAATATTTTATTCTTGTAAGTTATGAAAATTAGTATTAATAATATGGTTTCAAGATATTTTTTCCTGCATTTGGAAACATTCGCTTCTTTCGTTTTTGCTACATAATTTTTTTTTATTCAAAGAAGGAAAAAATTTCAGTTATACCGTATATAAGATGATCGCACTCTTGCAAAAAATATTTTCTTGAAATGTTATTTAGAGAAACTTCCTTATCAAAGAATTATATGTTCAAAAAGAGATTTTGTTTCACTTAATGCTTTCGTATAAAGTTTATAAAACTTACTTTTGTAGTTATAAGTGCTTAATTTCGTGTTTAAATTATAAATCCTAATAAATTATTAAAATAGCAATAAAAATAATTATTGAATAAAATAATATATTCTTTATTTAATTTAAACAAATTATACAGTTCCGTATTATGATAAAATTTTCATTTTCGTACGTGAAATATTAGAAGAATTAATAACTGGAAAAAAATTCAGGAAATATTGATTAATTTAATCACCTCTACTCACTTTTTCAGACAATAAAAGTATATAAATATGAAAATAAACAAAAAATTCTCATAATTGCTAAGAAAAAATATATAAGAAATTTTAAATATTTGATCTCTTAAGCGAAAGGAAAGAGAAAATAATGTACATTTATTTTATATCTTCTGTACAAGCAATTCTAATCTAAGCTACTAGATCATGTAATACTGTAGTATGAATTTCATCATTTTTTATTAATTGGAAAATGGAATTTGTGAAAATTAAATTATTGCAGATAAGAAATTTTAAGATTTATTATATAGTAAATTATTTACTAATTAATAATTTTATTAGCAATAGTTTCTAGAATCAATGAGAATGTTTAGATTGTTTAAGAATTATTGAGATTGTTTATAAAATTATTATAAAAATCTCAATAATTTTTATTTAGAATTCCTGAGCGATTTTTATATTTTCTGTTACGTTTTTAATATAGATATAATCTTAACAATTTTATATTATCATTTTTTAAGATTATATGTAGTAATTCTAACAATTCTTTAAACAAAATTGAACAAAAATTTTTATATTGTAACAATAAAAAATTTTTTAACAAATTTGGTTGAAAGTTTAAGATTGTGAATTATGTATTACATTTTTATAAAATAAAATTTTAATTCGGAATTTAATAAAATGATATTTTAATTGAGAGTATCAATTTAAGAATCAAGTTAATTATTTTTATAAATAAAATTTTAACTTTTATATGGTTTATTTTAACTAATTAAAATAAACCATAGATTTATAGAACAATTAAAATTAATCTCTTTAACTGAATAGACTATATGTTTTTTAAATATTATTAACAATTCATTGTATTATTATTCATTATTGCATCATCATAGACTTTCTAACAGTTCCTTTTTCCATTAAATTCAGAGCCAGTGTAAATTCATTCCGGAAAATGCTATCGTTCTTAACTTAATCTGAAGATAAAGATCAATTAAACACTTTCAACCTTCTATTTTGGTTCCAATCAATAAAAATGATTTCAGCCGTTAAAAATTACTTCAGCTCCAAACTTACAGCTAACTATTTATAAATGGCGGGCATTCAAACATCAGATTCTCTCTTAAATATTTTAAAATAATTATGATTTTTAATGATATTTAGCAAATTGGTCAAACTACAGAATGTGATCTTGATGACAGGGAAATTAACACTGTAGCTTCATTTAAAAAGGGAGGACATTTAAACTTCTCTTTAATAACTTTTTGAACTGTTTGACTTGTCGGTCATTAAAGTTACCTTGAACTAAGATTAATTAATACTGTGCCTTCTTTCATTTAAAAATGATCCACATTAAACTTTTCAGCTAACTTTATTAATTAATGATAGTGTTAGGATCTAATCAAGTAAGACTATCATAAAGCCAACTTCGAGGCCTCCTTCAAATGATAACATTTTAATAGCTCATCTTTTAGAATTCTAAAATAATGGACATGTTCGAAGAGTAGGCGATCATTATTGTTTTCAGACTGCTTGTTCTTTCGTGAATTTCCAATATAAAATCACCCTCGTACAACTACTCTTATTTAGTATCAATCAGAATTTCTTCAGAATCTCTTGAATTACTTTAAAAGAAATTTATTTCTTTTCTATAATCCTCCATTACTGGATATTTATCATCTATTTATTGAATGCATTTAATAGTATCTGACCAGAACATTTAATCTATGCTTCTCTAATTTAAGTACAATATTCAACTTTTTCCATTATTTCTATAAATTTTCGATAACTTCTGGCAATAATATTACCAATTATCTAAAAAATTTTTCAAGTTAATCTAATTTTTCACAAAAAATTATTTACACTTACTTGTTACATATATTTCATACTAAAGATTTATTATTTTTGCTAATTTGTAATACACATTTACTTCCTAAATTTTATATCTTTCAGTAAGATATAATTTAATTCTTAATAAATAACAACATTGTAATTCGTAATATAAACATTTTTTAATTAAATTGTTTATAAAAGTGCAATCTCGATGATAAAAATTTTGAACCGTTGTCATAAGTATCAAATATTATTTTTTTACTTAAAAAAGTTTTATGAAAAAGTATATTTCAAATGTTTCGCGGTGATATATCTGTAATGTTATAAAGCTGACATTGGTCAACCTTAAAACATTACAAATGCCATCAAAACTACAGGATAGATCAAATAAAATCATAAATCATAAATCATAATATAGATCATAAAATCTTTATAGATAAAAAACTTTTGGACATTATGGGGTCAGTAAATTAATTTTCCAGAATTAATAAGACCATTCTCATAATTAGTGTAGATTACTAATTTTCCACCTTAAAATTCTCTTCATTTTCAGAATCGACCACCTGCAATATTTGCGTGCATTTCACAAGAGCTGTAAAATTTCTATAGTAAAATTATTGTTATAAATAGTTAAACTTACTTCACAGTTACGTTAAATTTTTTAAAGAAATATTAATTAAAACATATTGGTCCTAATGTAGATATGGTGTGAATAAAACTTAATGAGAAGATGCTTAACAAAATATATTTTTATTTTTCATCTGTAATAGAATGCAATAAAAATTTCATTATTTATTCTACTAAATGTTGTAAATTAATAAAAAACCTTGTTAAACATGAAATTTTTGAATTTTTAAGTATGTTCGTAAGTTTCTGTTTAGTTTATTAAATCATTTTCGACATGCACATGAGAATCTGTAACAAACAAGAGATAGATCAGATTTTGAATGTAATGTTCAGAATCAAGAATTATTGTTGATCTTCAAAATATTATCTATATTTATCATATGGTGCATCAATCGATTGAATTGTTTATCATCAAAAATTATCAAATATTTTCGAATTTTGATTTCACGAAAATGCACGTTCTAGTATACAGTACTGTATATTGTTTTATGAGTAATATTTATTTTACTATTTTCCAGTTCTTAAGAAAAATCTAGAAATGACAAAAAGTGAAATATGTTATTAATTTTATTAATAAATTACATAAATTATGTTAATTTATTTTCTTTGGTGATAGTTATTTATCCTAGTAATAAATAAATTAAGTACTGTAAATTTAAGCTACCAAATTTCTTATTAAAATTCTTTATGGTACAAAAATAACTAGAATGTTTACAAGTAGATATAAAAAAACAAACTCACAGTGGGATATATAAATAACAATGATAAGAGTAAAAATAGGAAACTATTTTTGCTTTTAGTTCTTTCTCTAAATTTTTTTATAAATTATCCGAAAGTGGTAAAAGTAATTTTGTGATGTTCAAATAGCCGAAGTTTAACACGTTTATCTTTCTGGTAAAATTCTTCGGGGAACCATCTCTCTCTAATGTAATAGATTAACTCTTGGAAAATACTTTGTTTTTTCGAAAAAAAGTGACATATTAGTTCAATAAATTTTACAATATTTTACAAATAAATTTCATATTACACTACTGAAATTTTATAGTGAATTTTTATAACTGATTGTTGAAAATTTATGATAACAACCAAACAATCAAAAAGAGCATTAAATCAAAAATATAATTTTAAAAATAACCTATAAATATTACAATATTTTATAATTTTTGTAAATTGTTTACTGTTAACCAGTTCTTTGCTTTAACTAATTAATTGTTAACTGCTTGTTAAATTGCTGCATTTTTTGTCATATACAAAAAATATGACAAGAAATATAGTAATTTAATAAGCAATTCTAGAAATATTAACTGTCTAATTTCCCGACATATTCATTATTTTGGAATGATTAAACATGGGGAATTAAAATGTTTCTTTGAAGCATATTCAACTCTTTATTAAATATCATAAAAATCGATCCACACTATTCAATAATCCTCAATGAGAAACCTCTGAAGTTAGAATTTCAGCCATTTTTAAATGGAAGACAAAGTCATAGATACAGTATAAAGGATTAAATAAGTCTAATTTTACTTCAAAATCGATATTTATAGCTTGATACTCTATTAGATTTCGTAAAAGCAATCAAATTCAGAAATTTTAGTGAAAACATAAAATGTTTAAATATCTGTCATATTTAAATGATCAAACCTATAGGTTAATTGAAAAGTCCTCTAAACCATTTTCAATAGCATAATCATTTTACAAAATTTCATAGAAATTCATCAATTAATTTAAGATATATTAAATGAATATTTTAGAAATCTGAATGTATGCAATTTGAAACTATATTATTGAAATTATAAGATTAAAAATGTGGCATTAAGATCAGCCTTTAATGATAGTAAATTTACTAATTAAGCTACTTTAAAAGTTATTAAAGGGATCATAGATATACAGATAGACAACGGTGATCTTTTAAGCTTACCTTTGCGCCTAGGATAATAGTACAAACCTTTAAGGAATTTTTTGCAAAAAATTTCTAAATGCAAGGGTGGTTCTAACTTTTTGCACTCTAGACTTGTGATAATCGATATCTTAAACTTCGAATGGCGATATCCGCTTCTTTAACAATTACATATTTTGCATTGTGCCTTAGACCTCTAAAAGTTAGCTATACTGGGCTTAAGCTCTATTAGCCTTTACATAGATCGCTATTGTCTATAAGTATTTGTTTATTGAGTTATTTTCTAGATTGAATAATAATCAAACATCATACAAATTCAAATTTTCAGATAATTTCTTATATTCAAGATACTTTATTAATTTTGAAGGTCCAAGATGAAGACAGTTTGAAACAAAAATCACAGCCGTTCTGTATCTCTAAAACTGTTTCCAACAATCCGATTAAACAGGAATATTTTTTTATTTTTTAATATATTTGTAGGTTTTCATACTATTTGTCATGTATTGCAAATGTTTTTGATAATGAATATACACTAAAATATGGTCCATTGAAAACCCGCATGAATTATTCGAAAAGATTACATTTACAAAAGACTGAAGTATGGTGTTCCATTTCACAAAGAAGAATAATAGACCGATTTTATTTAGGGAAAAAAAACAGTTGCCGCTGAATGATATCACAAAATTATACAGAAGTTCATTGTAACAATTGAAATAAAAAAATTGGTTTAAGCAGCTGCATGCAGTTACAATATGTGAAATGAAATAAAGATTCTATAATGAATTTCCATCCGAATTTCTTCATGACCGCACTATATCTCGAGATTTATGGTTATTCCGATCATTTGATTTAAGCACCCCTGAATTTTATTTGTGGAGAACACTTAAAAATAAAGTTTACAATATCAATCCAAGTATTCTTGAAGAATTTCAGAAAAATATTGAACAATATATTCGTGTAATTGATGAAACTATTCTTCGTGGAATTGCTAGGAACATAATTAAATGATTAAATATTTGTTTATAAGAACATAATAGATTTGTTTAACATATATTATAATTACTAATTTTAATCCTAAATTCATGTAAATTTTTAACCCATTTAAATAAAATTTTTAAGTTAAATTGAATAACACAAATTAAATATTTGTTTATAAGAACATAATAGATTTGTTTAGCATATATTATAATTACTAATTTTAATGCTAAATTCATGTAAATTTTTAACCCATTTAAATAAAATTTTTAAGTTAAATTGAATAACAAATTATCAGTGGCGGAACTTAAAATTTTTGGCTCCCACGGAAAATATTATTCGGTCTCCTATCACAAAAAAAAATAAATTTTTATCAAGATATTTTTATTAGAAAATAACAAAAAAGAACAAAATTGCATAATTTAAAACACAATTGAAAGTTATCAAAAGGAAATATATTTAAAATTTAAAATTCTTCCTCCTGGATTTTAAATTTGCAAAATCTATAATCACATCTTTTATTTCCTTATATTGGCTACTGCTCCTACCGCAGCATTGCTTTGATTCAATGAATATTTCATTTTTTCATTTAATTTTTATAGTATTATATTTTTAATCTAAAAAAAAAGATAAAATACAGACAAAGAGGATTTGGGGTCCCTATAATTCTGGACCCCTGCGTTGCGGGTCCGGTGCATTGTTGTTCCGCCAATTATGTTATTATATTAAAATATTTATGAGAAGAGAATTTATACATATATTTGTGAGAAAGGGTTTCAGATTTAGTGTATTTTATAAGAATGGTTTTATGCAATTTCTTTTTTCTGTTGTTATTTATCTATCAGATCGTATGCAAAGTATCTGAAGAACAAATCATTGTAAAGCATTTAAATTTTAGGCAATCATTATTTTTTATCTAAGATAAATGACTATTAATCTTAAAATTTAAAATGGCTTCCATGCTTTAACGGAATTATATATCCATATATTCCGTTACAACACAAAAGCCATTCTAAGTTTAAAAATTCTATATTGTTGAAACTATTTGCTGCACATGAAAGAAATTATACTCATTTTTGCTCAATAATTCTCATCTCAAAAATTTGAAGGAATTTTTATTTTTGCCGATTATTTTATTTTTGAAAAAAGGAATAAAAATTAGTTTTAAAATTTTGAATTTCTTAGTTCTCAAAAAAAATATTTTTAGGTTTTAGATGTCAAATTAAAATCCTAAATTCGATTATAATATTGAGAATATTTCTATTTTATTATTGTTGCTGCAGTAATACTAAACTAAATTAAGAGTTGAATGAAAATATTTTTGCATGAAAGATAATTTTTTTGTTTTTTACAAATAGTTTGAACAAGCCATTCGTTACAATTTTCAGGTTAAGTCATTATGGTTTCAACTAGTTGTTAAAGAAGATATTTACGAAGCTACTAGAAAACTAACAAGCAGTTTAAAACAATTTAAATTGTTTAATATTGTTTGTTACATATCCGAAAACATCGTCTACAGAAAACCTCCAATTCTTTCTATTATCGAGCTAAGCAAAAATGTCTCTAATGATACTTTCAATATAACATCTGGTGGCCTAAAGAATTATTTTGCCCAAGAAGACTCATTGTCAGTCTAATTCAATCTTAATTTTATGATTTAGCCTTAACTATTCAATTAATGTTTCTGCACATTCAACATTTATAAATGCAAACCTTATTAAGAATATTTTTATTTAAGATTTTTAACTTTGTATTCAATTGTATATCATTGAGGATGGCCCAATATTAGCCAAAAATGTTATGCTTAATTAAACAGTCTTAAGTATTTAATTTCTGTCTAGTACTGTAGGCTGGATTTAGTGTTTAATGTTCATAAACAGTACTTTTCTCTATTTCTTATTATGGCACCATTATAAGAGATACACCTTAGCACTTAGGCAGGGTCAAGAAAAACACAACAAAAATCATCATTTAAAAAAGCAGTAGTGCTTTCGATCTTTTAATAATAAAATCCTCTTCAGCTATACATAAAAGATAGAACACCTAAATTAGGTGTTCTATCTTTTATGTATAACTGAAGAGGATTTAATTATTAAAAGATCAAAAGCACTACTGCTTTTTTAAATGATGATTTTTGTTGTGTTTTTCTTGCCCTGCCTAAGTGCTAAGGTGTATCTCTTATTTATTGTTTAGGCAGTGTATCAGTTTCCTGTTTATGTTGTATGGCACCATTATTTTTATTATAGCTAAAAGTCTATAACACAGTATCAAGTGAACAGTAAATAATTCTGGCTTATGGAATTTGGTAAATATAACATTTAAATAATGGTTCAGATGAGATATAAAGCTTGGTTTCCTCAAGAAGTTACCAACTCAGACCAAGCTTGCTGTCAAAGTATTAAAATTCTAAGCACAATATTTAAAAATTTTTTAAAGTCTTACTTACAGGTGATCCTTCTGCACCAGCCTCTCCTTTTGGTCCTGGGAATCCTGGAAGACCAGGATTTCCAGCAGGTCCTGCTGCACCAACTTTACCAACATCACCTGGAGCTCCCTTTAATATAATAAATTATAAATAAGAATTCATTATAATAATTAAAATTATAAATTAGCATCTTGTTATTTAATTAATTAGCATTTCCATTCAATCTATTAATATTAATATGAAAGAATAATTACTGCTATAAATAACAAAAAATAAAATAACAGAGATCGGAAGAGCGGTTCAGCAGGAATGCCGAGACCGATATCGTATGATCAAATGATTTATTTTTTTTATACAATATATAAGAAATGTTCAAATGGAAAGTGAATAAATCAAAAATAAAGTACAATATGATTTATTTATCTATAGTATATATTTATATTATCTATGTTTAATGAAAATTTTTTGTCAATATGATATTAGTAACATGATATGATTTTCCTCACATAATGATCACAGATTTTATTTGTAATTTTTATATAAAATTGTAGTGTGAGACTATTGCATAAAGAATGATTAAGAGGTGAAATAAAAGCAAATGAACTGCAAGTTTATACAATATGTTTGAAAAGATTTTGCTTTGATCATGATTCTATACTTTTATCATACTAAGTAATACTTTTTATTGTACTTTTAAATCATACTTTGATTATTTACAAAATAGGGAGATTTCATTATCTACATTGTGAATGTAGACTTTTTAAACAATAAAAATTGCAAAACAATAAAACCTCATTAACTGTAAACTTCAAAGTCTGATTACTTGGGACCAAATAATCAGACTTTGAATTAGGCAATTTTGAATTATATGATTTTTTTAAAGAACTTCCTGTTTATTGGCTAAGTCCTTACATTTTTTTAATTAATTATAACGAATCTTAATTTCAAAGATGGTATGTAAATTAACAATTATCATATACTAGAAAAAGACTTTACTGAAATTTTTTAATATTTTTCTAAAATTGTTTCAAAACTGCACAAGAAAGAAATCTAAAAATGCAATTTTCCAAAATGGCTGCATTAATTTTTTATATTCAATCAAATACTATTTCAAGATATATTGCTAAATAAAGCATAGAGTATTTCTATGCTTTGGTACTACATTTGCTTTTATGTCTATAATTTTGATTCTACATTAACATAAAATTAAAAATTAAATTTTTGAACTATCACACAGTTTTAGACTATTGTATTATAATCCCAATAATTCTTTCAGCATATGATATTTATGATGGTGTACTTGTATCTACAATGGTGATGAAATCTGTTAATTTTGCAATTGATCAATACAATTCAATGAGTTTGAGTCCCTGACACAATAAAAGAATACATGGAAAGCATCCTTATTTGTGTCTGATTCTTGTAATTTTGTGTTCTTTATGTTTACTTAGATAATATATATCGTCCTATTATAAATAATTCTACTCTAGTACATTGCAAAAATAAGTTAAAGACTAAAACTATCAGCACTATGGCAGGAAGGTTTTCAAAACTGTACAAACACAATAAAAACACTAAAATTAGTAGCATTTTTGATTTAATATACAAATTCTCATCAGCTACAATGTATATTAGAAGAGAAAGTCACACCTTATTTAATACAATTAGAAATGATAAAGTCAATCCCCTCTACGTTCCTGGAGTCTATCAAATCCCAGCAGTTGACAAGGATTTTAACCAGCAAGTCACATACATAGAGTTTACAGAAAGGTCACTCAATAAAAGAATTCCAGAACACAACAGAGATATTGAAAACAATACACTTTGTACAGCATTAGCACGAAAAGCTCACACCTGCAACCTTGATGTCGATTGGAATAATGCTAAAATTGTTAAAAAAGAACCAGATCCTAAAAGAGGAAGAGTGGCAGAAGCCTTAACGATTTTTGAAAAGAGAAAAACTGAAACTAAACCGATCAATAAGTTAGACCCTCGAGTATTAATAATGCATGGAAATGGTGTATGAAATGGAGCTAAAATCCCCTGAACTGATTTATTTAATATAAAGACTATTTGTGAAGTAAATTTACTTGATACAATGTTTTATCTATGTATAGTTTCTTGGTTTATTTATTACTTATGTTATTGTCTTTATTTAGCCTGTATATTTTACTATATGTTATGTTTGTAATTCCATTTTAACCATTAGTACAGCTATACTTAAAAATTTATGTTGAAAATC
The DNA here is from genome assembly GCA_000484575.1 of Olivierus martensii. Taxonomy (NCBI): domain Eukaryota; kingdom Metazoa; phylum Arthropoda; class Arachnida; order Scorpiones; family Buthidae; genus Olivierus; species Olivierus martensii. The sequence goes on from AYEL01064041.1 coordinate 68,891, forward strand.
TGTTACTATAGTAACCTTAATCTTTAAAATATTTGAAAGAAGATTCTAAGCATTCTGTAGAATACTGTTTGCTCTTCTAATATACGTTGTAGCTGACGAGAATTTGTATAGTAAATCAAAAGCGCTACTAATTTTAGTGTTTTCATTGTGTTTGTACAGTTATGAACCTTTCCTGCCATAGTGCGTCCTATTATATATTAGAAGTAGAAAATCCATAAAAGATAATTCAGAAAGCACTATCAGCAAGGAATACAGTTTATTGCCATAAAACGTTTTCCGTCCCTGTCATGGTCCCTTCTCAGTATAAGTCTTTTATTATGATAAAATCCTTATTATAATAAATTTTTATCATAATAAAAGACTTATACTGAGGAGGGACCGTGACAGGGTTCGAAAACGTTTTATGGCAATAAACTGTATTCCTAGCTGATAGTGCTTTCTGAATTATCTCATACATGTAAAGCAAGTGGTTTCTTATAAGAAATCCATAATTTTGGCTATTTTTAACTTCCAACTATTCTGACTTATAATGGCAGAGGTTGAAACCAAACCCTGTTGTAAATGAGGACTATCCCACTGCATTTCAAACACAGAACATACTGTATTATATTATCTGTATAATACAGAGCACTTGAAAAATAACTATATACCTATATTACTATAATATATACATAGATGTATAGTTACTTTTTGAATGCACCGTATTTTATTAAATTTTTCTCTTTCAAGTATTGATGATAACAGAATTATTGACTTATATTTTTTAATTTTAAAGACTTTTTTAACAAACTAAAGATTAATCTAAGATTCTTCTTTTATACTGCTCTTACCGGAGTATAATTATTAGTAAAGACAATACAGAATTTTCATTTTATTTGTTTTTATAACAACTTTATATAAAGAAACTTTGCTTTTTCTTTTATCATTACTTTATTATATATATATTTTCCAACTATTCTCAAAATTCTAGAGTTTCTCCACTATAACTGAAGATAAGTTTAACTCTCAATAAAACGTAAGAACGGGTATTCTCTAATTTTAACAATGTAAAAAGATCGAAAAAATAGAATTTCTATTCGTTTGAAAAGTTCTTTTTTGTAAAAAAATGTTATAGTGTTATTTAACATTATTAAAAGCTTTATTTGTACTTTTATACTCAAATATAAATATTCGCATTTAATTTGTAAGAACTTTTTACAACTAATTATGAAACTTATTAATCAAAATTGTCTAAATGTTTAATAATTTCATAAAACGAACATTTTCTTCTTCAATTTTAAAGCAGATTTTGCATTACGAGAATATTTGCATTCTTAAAATTTAGTCAAAATCTAGTATAACTGGAATAATTCTGATAATATAAAACATCGAATGAGATATTTCATATTTAATAATATCTCATAAACTATGCAAATATTCATAATTTTAATATGTGCTTATCCGAAATATTTTATGACGGAAAGTAAATAATTTTTCTTTTCTCTCCTGAGATTATTCGATTTACTGAGATCTGACGCCAGAAGAACAAGTTAATAATTATATTTATTATAATAAAATGGATTTAATTACTTTTTAAAAAATTTATTTTATGCATTCTTTCTTATTATTTTGTAGATAAATCACTATATTATTAAAGGAATTCTAATACAGTAACTATTTTCAAAATTTTTATATCATATAAGAATTTAAAGTTATAATTATAAACTATTATTATTGTTTCCATAAGAAATAATAAATTTTCATATGTAAATAGGATAATAAAATCGCCTTTTTAATCATTTTATGATGAATAATTAACTCTATGTCTAAGAGGACGGCAATGACAATTATTTTTTTGGAGGATCTCATTTTTAATCATTTTATGTTGAATAATTAACTCTATGTCTAAGAGGACGGCAATGACAATTATTTTTTTGGAGGATCTGATGATTTTTTATTTTAATTTAAAAAATAATTCTTCAAAATTTATTTTTCATGGTTATATAATAAATAGCAAATATAATAATGAAATTTAATAATAGCCTATCATTTAATTGAAAATTTATTTATAATTTACCAACAACTATTGTAATAATACTGAAACATAGAGTGAGTTGTTCAGTTAGTTCCATCATGGTTCAGTATGTTGAACGAAAGTAAGTGGGGCAAAAGATTTTATGGTAGAGAAACAAAGTTTCCTTTGAGAATAGCCCTGTGTTTTCGTCTCTGAGTAGTGAAAATCAATATACCTCTCTACACTCTTTATATTCATGAAATGTAGATTTTATTTTATAGTATTTGTCAGTTTTTATGGCTAAATTTTTTCGACATAAAATTTTTCTTTTTGATTTTTAACTCTCTGGATATTTTACTATGTCCAGAATATTCTAACAAAAATATCATATGTTGTTTTTGACTTCAAAGAGCTCAAAAGTTTATTAAAACATTTCTTATTTTGCACAATAAATAATCCTTTCTACTACTGAAAATTTTTACAGCATGCTCAAGGGATTTTCATTACATACGAAAATATTTCATTTTGACTTACTAAATTTAGAGTAAACTTAATCGGAAAAGGATTGTTACTGAAAATTTAATAATATTGTTGTTATTATTTTAAAGTGTTAAAAATTATGCAGGAAGAAAAGTAAATTATGTGAAATACAGAAAAAGAAAACAGGCACTAAAGAAAAATAAACATATGTGGATTTTTTCTTTTTTTCTAGTGTATGAGTACAATTGAATTATATATTTAATATCTTTAGAATAGTTTAACAGCTTAAACTAATGATGAAAGGTATGTGCAAATTAATTATATTCTTGGAAAATTTAGGAGAGAGAAATTTATATAACTATCAGTTTATTGCTGTTACAAATATAATAAAAGGTTTGTCTTCTCATTGCTAATGTGCTCTTTGACATTAATTTCAGTCATTTGTCAATTTTAATCATTAATATGCATTTTGATATTAAATTTCCGTTGTTTTGTTTATAATATGAACGAATGTTAAATAGTACACTGCATAAACAACATGGATAAAAATTCCGTTAAATAAATTAAAAGTGGTATGCTATTTAATTATAACAATCGACATAACAATTTAAAACGAAATTAAATCATTCAGTTTGTATCAAGATTGGAATTCCTTAATAAATTTTTGTTTTTGTGACTTTCAAAATTTATCGAAATTCATTCAGCACAGAACAAACTCTGCTGATAATGATTAAAAAGTTATGAGATTGATATCTGCTACCATATAATTGCCAGTAGTTTTAATTTTAAAATTGATAAATAATAATAATGATTTTATAAATTTATCTATTTTACATGCGCATTACATAATTAAAATTATCTTTTAAATTTATTATATTTTCTATTGTTTATTTTATATGGAATTTTTATATTAAGTTACAAACTGATAATGTTAAATATTCATTTAAACGAGTATAAATCTTAATAGATTGCTAATTATATTTTTGAATATTGTCAATGATTTATTAATAAAATATTATCGATTATTTTGATTAATTTAAAATAAGTTTATGAGATATTAATCAGTTTTTAAGTTACATAACTTCAAATTTGGAAAAATATGAATTTAATGTGTCCATACTTTCAAAGTCATATCTGATACAGTATCTTTTATTTTAATTTTATATACAGTTATATAAGCTATTTGAAAATTTCAAATATTTTTGTAAATTCTCTCAGAATAATGAGTCAATTGATACTTATAAAAGATCGTAAATATCACTCAGAATGTTAATGAGATAATTATAATAAATTCTATAGTATGGAATGCATTTTACCGTAGTAAATTTTGTTATATTCGTTATAAACTTGTAGAAAATTCTTTAATTTCTTGAAAAGAAAATAGAAATTACCAGTTTTAAAGTCGAATCGTCATACAAATATTTTATATCATTAAAAATATTTTTTTTCCTTTTTCAGACTTCTTCTTCCATTATGTTTCGCGAATATATTTACAAGTAGTTTTTGTTTTAATGGTTCTTTTGTATGTTAGAAATTTTAAAAAAAAAAGAAAAAAATTGTTTCAAAATATTATTTTCAACGCATTGCAGTTATGTCATTGAATGTAAAAGCAATTTCTTAAGTTAATATTAAAAAAAGATTATCAAAGAAACAATAAAAATGTATAAAAGACATAATATTATTGATGATGAATAGGATTTAATTCTAATAATCAAGTAAGATATATATGCAAATCTTTTATTTTAATTTTATATTTTAAATCAATTAAAATAAATATCAGATAAAGTATCTGCTTATTATTAGTGCTGTAAATTCTAAACATATTGAATACAATACTATTAGCTTTCTTTAAAGAATTAAATTCAGTAATAAATATAACTTGATTTATTTACAATTTATAACCAATTTATTAACATGGAAATGAATTAAAACCAATAATTTATATCAAATGATAACAAGAAAGAAACTTTCAACAAATATAAACTCTTAAAAAAATATTTTAATTATTTATATTATATCAGTATAGATATGTAATCATTCTATAATATAAATCAAGAACTATCTGTATTCAACTTCAGATTCATTACTGGTATGATCAATTTTTATCTTCAACATGATCATAATAATTGATTAGAACTTAAATGCATAATTAGAATTCACTTGTTAGCCCAAGCATAGAGTCTGTAAGCTGATCTATCATACTCTGGTGTTGGGGTGTACCACGCCATATAACACATATATCGTCAACGTACCTTGCGTATAAATAATTTGTTTATATAGCAATTAGAAAAAAATCCAGTTCTTTATATGATTAAAAAGTACAATTCTTTCATCAAAATGTCATAACATAATAGTGTTTTTCCCAGATATGACTGATAGGAATTTTCTTGTCTGTCAGATTTTTTTAACTTATTTGACCGAGATATCCTTCATATATATCAGATATTCAAAATTTTATTATGTAATGATAACCGATGAATGTTTACTATTCTTGAATAAAATAGGATTCCCTGAAATTAAAACAATAGTAATAATCAAAGAATAGAAAGCTCAATTTGTCACATATCTCTCTGTTCAAAACAAATTAGAAATTTGCCTGTATCTATAAGTTTTCGAAATCACTGTAACTAACGATTTTGCATAGTATCTGTTATTTAAAAAGATAATGAAAATTAAAAAAATAATTATTTAACTTAAAATATTTATTTATGATAATTAACAATAAAATTATACTTTAGCTCAAGCAGCAACAGTTTGAACAAGATAATATTGTTTTAAGTAAATTACAACAAGAAGAGAAACAACTTTTTATGAGACAGGAAGAATTGCAAAGAGAAAAAGTAAAAATTTATCATCTAATCTAATTGTTTATTCATTTATGTTGATACTGATATATTAATAACCAACAGAAAGAATTAATAGTTGAAAGAGACAAGAAAAAAACTTTAATAATGAAAATTAATGAGAAAATGGAACGCATTCAATATAGTGAAAGAGATGCTATCAATCTTAAAGAAGAAGAAGTAAAAGTTGCTAATCAAATATTAAATATTAATAAAAAGCAATGTTCTACTCTTCAAGAATTAAGCAAATGTACAAAAGTATGTTAATTTAAATTAAATTCTGAATTTGAAACTTAAATTTTAATATTTAACAGTTTTTATATTTAATAAAATTTTAGAATTGCATCAAAACAGCCATGAACAAGATTCGCATTAGTCTTCATTACTCTCAATCACTTGCTGAAAAGCTAAAAGCTGAGAGAGAACTGAATGAAGCAAATCAGAATCTACAAAACATAGAAGTATGCATATACATTTAATATTTTTAATATTAATATTAAAAATATTACATTAATATGAGATCCAATTTACCTTTTTTTTCATTTTTAGGAAGAACTGGAAGAAATGAAAAAAAATGTTGCAGATATAAGAAATAGGGCAAAGCATCTTTTGAAGAAAGCCAGAGAAATTACTGGTGTTGATGATGATGGAGAATTACCAGAAACATATAAAGAAGTAAATCATTTTGCAACTTTTCAAAATTAATGATGATGGATATTTAAACAGTAAATTTCTTGCTTAGGTATTTAGCCGTCTACCTAGGACTTCAGAAGAAATAGATAATCAAATTCATGAAAAACAAGCTAAAGCTGATTGCATTTTTGAAAAGGATGAATGTGTAAATATTTCTCGTTCATCTATTTTTAATTTTTTATTTAATAATAAATTAAAAAGAAATTTTTTTTAGGTTATTCAGCAATATCGACAGAAATGTAACTATATCAGTCATTTAGAGAAGGATGTAAATGATAATAACAACAGGCTAGAACAGTTACAGAATGAGATAACAGAAATTAAGAATTGCTGGCTTCCTAATTTAGAAAATCTTATAAACAGGATAAATAAAAACTTTAGTCGTTTTATGTCTATGATGAATTGTGCTGGTGAAATCAGTCTGAACAAAAGTGATAATCCAGTAAGTATATATGCATTTTTAACATATTACAAATTAATAAATTTTTGTGAGTTGTTATGATGTTACTAACTATATTACATTAAAAGGATGATTTTGAAAAATATGGAATATGTATCAAAGTGAAGTATCGAGATAGCGAACAGCTAAAAGAACTAACACCCTATCAACAGAGTGGAGGAGAACGAAGTGTCGCAACTGTGTTGTACATGATATCTTTACAAGAACTTACAAAAGTTCCTTTTCGGTGTGTTGATGAAATCAATCAAGTAAGAATATTCAAGATTTTTTCTAAGAACACATAATTATAAGAATTTTTTATTTATAAAATTTTATATTTATATACTTAGGGTATGGATTCTACAAATGAGAGAAAAGTTTTTGAACTAGTTGTAAAAACTGCTTGCCAGGAAAATAGTTCGCAATACTTTCTTTTGACACCAAAGGTAAATAAAATAAAATCTTCATTCATATAGTTTTAACAAGTATCATTTTTGTCAGCGTATAAGATGCTGCACTATAGAATGCATATTCAAATTTAAGAAAAACATTTAAAAAAAATTTATTGTTAATGCAATGGAAATTTAAAATTCAATAAAAAATAAAACCAAAAGAGTAAAGAAATTTATAGGATTATTATTATTAATATAGTCTTTGACTTATAACAGGATTCAGTTTGAATCCTACACTCGTAGATTAAAGCAATTGGAAATCGAAAATTCTCAAACTTTATGGATTGCTCATTGCCAATATTTATTATTATACTCCAATTTAACATAATAAACTTAATGAATACAAAAATACCAGAACTACACACAAAAAAAAAGATGCTTTTTTTACAGCAGGCCATTGCTCAGAATGCAAATCATATCAGTTTCATTAATCACTCTCAGAATTTACTGATTATATATCACTGTCATAAGTCAAGAACTATCTGTATTCAACTTCAGATTCATTGATATAAAATGATCATACTGGTATGATCATTTTTATATTCAACATGATCATAATAATTGATTAGAACTTAAATGCATAATTAGAATTCACTTGTTACTCTAATAACAGCCTGGTAATTACTAAAAAGTATACTGACTATCCATTATAATATCTGTTTTAATGATGTAAACCAATATTTCTCAAACTTATTTCTACAACACCACCCCCATAGTGTATACAAAATTTACTAATGCCCCACCTTAATAATCTATAAATATAAAGAGGAAATATAAAAAAATAAAAATCAGTATTATTGATCAATATACAATTTTTATTGTATATTTTTATAAAGATGGATAATTATTAATTTGTTAAATACTAACATTAATAGAGTAACAATTAAAAAAATGTATTTGTTATTAAAAAATTTAATTTGTTATTAAAAAATTTAATTTGGAATGAACATAATCAATGAGAAGGATGTAATTGATGCTGTGATTTTAAATAGTCTAAATCAGGTTCAATCAAGTTCGATATATGTAAGTTGCCGTTATAAACTCCATGTTTCACAATATCCAAAAACAGTTTCTTTGCTTCGTCAAGAGATGACATACTGCACTAAAACCATGCTCTACTAAATACAAAGTTGGAAATGCGATAATTAATTTCTTTGCTACTGCCCATAAAGATATCTGCCAGCTATTTTTTTTCTGCAACCAAAATTCTTGATAAGAATTTCTAAATTTTGGCTTCAATTTGATATAATCTTATAATTCAATCAATTCCTCATCAATAAATGTTCAGCAACATAATCGTAATTTAAAAATAAGTTTATTATCCAATCAGGAACTTCCAAATCAAATAAATCTCTAAATCTCGCAATGCAACATGAGCATATACAATAATTGAATCTTCCCAGCCGTGCACACTCGCAACACCCCCTACTACCCACTTGCTACTTGACACCTCCTTTAATGACCCATTCGCTTCCCAGGGGGCAATCAGGGCTGGGAAGCTGGCTTGAAATAGGTTAGGCTCCGGCACCGGCTCCAGAGCCACAGTATATTCCAGCTGTGGCTCCAACTTTGGCTCCGAAGTCATTGTTTTAAAACTGAGGCTTTAGCTCTGGCTCCATCACTATAAAAGTTTAAAAATTATAAAAATACTGTTATTTTTTATTATTTTGTGTTTTAAAAGTTTATAAGATATAAATTTTTTTCTGTTAAGTGATAGTAAAGTATAAAGGATGCGACATTTTGTTTGTGTAATCAAATTGTATTAACAGTCTATTGTTTAACAAGAACAATCGGTGAAGTGACTATTCATTTAATCTATAATGCAAAAAACTTAAACAATGGTTTCCAATTATCAAATATATTATGATTATCAATTACCGTCAGCTTGGAATTCTGAAAAATAATATTTTTATTGTTTCACTATTTTTTCTCTTTCAAAAAAATGGTTTTTATTTTAAGGGACAAAAAATTTTAATACCTTGTGCAAAGAATTATAATTACTGTCTTAGCATTAGATATGAATTAGATAAGAAATCTCAAAAAAGAAAAATATTTAATGAAAAAATGACAAGTTGAATTTTTCAGAAAATTAACATATAATGTATCTTAAAAACTTGTTCTTCTGAATTGATAACTAGAATTTTTTCAGTTAATTTAAATTTTAAAAGTGAAGTTTTGATCTTATGAAAGTTCAAAACTTGTATAATTTATGTTATCTTAATTTAATCAAAAATCTGATGGCAGTCATTGTGAGGGTCTCATTATGATACCTTCTAAAATAACTATTATTTCTAATTCTAGATTATTTGAAAATATGCAACCAAATTTTTCTGAAACAAATACATTCAATATTTAAAATACTGTATTTCCATGTATATTATTTCATTATTTATGCTAGAATTACATATTTATAAAATTTAAACTTTCCAACACAATGGGCTGATTGTTTAAACGGGTTCTAGATCTCGGCCACGGTCTGAACCACGGTTTTATAAAATTTGCATTGCATAAACGAAGCGTCTTAGAAAATGTAAATATATAGAATTGTAGTAAGTATATGTGTAGTTTCAATTAATGTTATTGATTAATGTTTTAAGTGGAAATTAAAAATTTTTCTCTTTATCCCATATTATCAGCAGTTATTCTACCTGACTGTCATCACGTATGATGATAAAATTTATAAAAATTGAACATAATATAACATCAATTTGTTTAAGTGCAAAAGTGTCAATGAATCATAGTAAGTTACTGTGTCACATTTTCACCTTATGATTGGAATGCTTAATATCATGGAAAATATAATTAGCTGTTAAGCTAAATATAACAGTGAGATATGCTATTTGAAAGTTGCAAATTTTTTTTGCAAATTCTCTCGGAATAATTGAGTCTATTAATACTTATAAACGATCATAAACATCATTCAGAATGTTAATGAGATAATTATAATAAATTTTACAGTAATGTTATATATAATTAATGCTTTCTTTAACTGTTTATCGCTTTCTTTCAAATAATTTGAAATGCAAATACATTGAAATTCTATTTCAAAAGACAAATTTTAAGAAGCACTCAGCATTGATGATTTAAGTAATTTCTCCCTCTACATAAATTCAATTTAACAATCTTTTAAGTAGATAGTGAACGACGACGATCAAAGCGAATTATTCATATTAAGAGCATTCTAGAGATTAAATAAAGCGATAATATAAGAAAAGATGAAAATTTCTTAATTTTTAAGCTTTAATTTTGTAAATTTATGTTTAAGGATCAAAGCTCATTTCCACTTAGAATATATCTGAATCAATTTATAATATAAATTAAATTAGTTGCAGACGTCTAATTAATAAATTAAGCAATATTTTAATAAATATCTGCTATCATTCTAAATATTTTCTCTCTAAAATATATTATTTTACTTATTTTCACAAATATTCTAAAGAGGATTTTTTAAACAGCCGAAATTAATCAAGTTTTTTAATATGACTAAAGAATGATGCACGTAACAGCTAAACTAAGAAGCTTATGTAGAATGGATATAAACGTTATTCATAATAAATGATACCAAACAATATTAAAAATTAAAAGATTATCTTTAATTCTGATAAAGTCGATATTGGCAGTATTTAAGATTGCTATTTAATGAAATGTTACTTTAATGCTATTTAAGCTTTAGCCGAAACATCGACGAAGTAACAAAATTTAGCCAACTCTGATGTATTCTAGTAATTTAAACTTTACGTGATTTAATATTTTTTCATAAATACAGTACAAAAATACTCAAATTAGATTAATGTAGAAGTATCTGAAGGTATAATACCATGCCTTCCTATTTATCGCTCTAATTATATTCTAAGTTTAAATTCACTTTAATTTATTCTCGATTTTTTTTATTTTATTCTATTTGCTTAAATGGTTACATCATTTTATAAATTATATTAATTATTAAGAAATTATTTATTTTTAAAATCGTTAATATCGATTTTTAAGTGAATTTTTTAAATTGCACTAAATAGTATTAAAAAATTTGTAACTATTTATAAAAAAACTGTTTTCATGATACAGTTTATCTTTGGGTTGTAAACTTTGTAACGTAATATAATTTTAAATATACTTTAAATAAGATATTTCGTGTAGAAAAGATTTTTAAACATGTAGCGAAGGTAGACAGTTTTGATATAAGAGGACTTCATATAAATGAGAAAACTTTATATCAAATATTTTTATCATAAACTTGTTACGATCATAACTGTAGGCTATTATTTTTAAATAAAATTCAAATTGTAAATAATAATAATAATGTTTATTTAAACAATATCTGTAGAAGAGAGGGAATTCAATATTTATAGATTAAAATTGTTATTACAGAAAAAAAATTTTACGTAATTTAAAATAAGATGCTAGAGAATGATATTTAGAAGGAAAAAAAATTATTAATTAGACAATAATTTGTTCTTTAATAATTTAAAAATATATAGTACATTAAAAATATATTTAATAAAATTGGAACTATTTTGAAGATACATTATTATATTATTTTGAAATACACTTATTAAATTTTGAGGATCTTAATTTAGATGAGTAAAAATTGAGATGAATGAAGAGAATGGCGTCAGAATTACACACTTGATAAAGTTTAAAGTTTGCCTCAATGATAGAGAAATCTTTATTATTGAAATTAATCCTAAACAGTTTTAAGAATTCACTAAATAATCTGGGACCAAGTGATCCAATGTAAAAAGTTTTCTATATAAACGTTTTTTGAAAAAAAAGAGCAGACACAGGATGCAAACAGGAAATGGACGAGGGAAAAGTAAATTTAACAGATTTAAATGAATATTTTAAAATATATTTTTAATTTGAATTTTTTTATTTAGTTTTTCTATATAAACGTTTTTTGAAAAAAAGAGCAGACACAGGATGCAAACAGGAAATGGATAAGGGAAAAGTAGATTTAACAGATTTAAATGAATATTTTAAAATATATTTTTAATTTGAATTTTTTTATTTAAATGAACATCTTAAAACATTCGCCGAACTATGATTATTATTAATTTTATTTTATCATGGATTCTGAATGTAGGAAATGACAAAGTTGACACTTGGGTATTTCAAATAAGAGACAATTTCCAGTATTTGTTATCAATAAAAAATGATTATTATTAATTTTATCTTATCATGGATTCTGAATGTAGGAAATGACAAAAAGTTGACACTTGGGTATTTCAAATAAGAGACAATTTCCAGTATTTGTTATCAATAAAAACTTCTGAATTTGGGAGTCTTGTTTCGTTCCTGAAGATCATTATTTTAGATTTATCAGGATCGAGTATAGATTATTTTTGAAGATTATAGAGTTTGAAGTTTGTAGAAAGAGTTTATTTGTAATAATAAGGCAATATCATCTACATAAATTGATAATTATCTGTTTTGATAGTCTATAAACTCTAAATTAATTCCGTCGTTAGAATTATTAAAACTTTTAACCAGATCATCAATGAAAAAAATCAGTAAATGACATAAAGGATAACCATACCAAAATCTAGTATAAATGTCAAATAGGATCGTCAATTAATAATGTTGAAGAATTTCTACTAAGAATATGAAGAACAATTTTTATGAAAATATTGATAAATTTAATAAAAAATATACATAGTATTTACAAAAAATAATAAACCTTATATTTTTGATTTTATGATTAAATAATAAAACGATTATACTAAATCTTTATTAAAAATATAAATATAAAAACTTTATTTTATATATACTAATAAAATAAATAAAGTTCTAAAGTTCTAACTGATAGTTAAATTAAATTGGTTTAAATAAGTTTTTGTTTTTTAAATGTAAGATTACTATATTATATTATTATTAGAGTAATTCTCATATTTGTACTCAGTCATGTATATTATTGAATGTAGTTTTTTCATACTTTATTACTTGTAAATATTTCTGTTTTTAAAATACTATAATTCATTTATAATATTTTAATAACAGAAGTATTTTTATAAAGAAATTTTTCTTTATAAAATACAAGTTAGATATTTCAAATAATTTACATTCTGATAGCTGTTCTCAAGTAAGTCCAAAATAGATGTGGCAAATGATTTAGTAGACAGAACTTGACACAAGATGTGAAAGCTCCTCTCAATATCAGATAGAAACTTTCATATCTCATCAAGATATTTCAATACAACATCATTCATTTCTAAAAGTTATTTGACCTCTCAATATCAGATAGGAACTTTCATATCTCATCAAGATATTTCAATACAACATCATTCATTTCTAAAAGTTATTTGTCAACTAACTGAACATTAAACCACTCAATTGACTGACAGTTATCAAAAATTCATCATCATCTAACGTTAACTCTTTCGATCATATAATATAGAATTCATCAATTTTTTAGTATAATATAGATACGACTTACTTATATTAAAAATGATTTTATCTCTAATGCATTATATTTTAAATTTGACAAATCTTAAGATATTTTTAAATAGCTCAAATTAAGTTATATATTTTATTATATTTTTAAACACATTAATTTTTAGTTGGATGAACTATTTATATAAAATTAGATATTTAAGTAAATTTAAACAAAATTTATATATTAAACAAATTTAATATAAATATTATTTAATAAACAAGCCTTTATATTTTTAATGTGTATTTATTTAGTAACATTTTAATATTTTTCTGGAGAGCTATCATAAATCAAATCCTTATTTCCACTGACACAATGTTATAAAAGGCAATTTCATTCCTGAAAGCTAATTTTATATTCTAAAAATATAAAGAAACTAAAAATATAAAGACTATAACTATATAAAGAAATGGAAGAAAATTAAGGTTGAAGACAAGGAAGGACTATTAGTCAGAAAAACAGAGAATTGTCGAGTTTTCTATTGAAGATGATCGAATATTCGACTGGAATCCATATGCATAGCCAGAAGTATATATAAAATACTTAAAGACCAAATATATTTTTCCATTCAAATTTATGTACTTCTCTAAGACCTAGAAAATTGAAATTTGGATAGAGAAATCACTAAACTGCTGTGGAAAGATCAACCAACCAGAAATTTCAATTCAAACAGGAAAAAAGAGGAAAGCTAAATTTCCTATACTTAGTTTATAAAGCTTTTAAAGATCATTATTTCTCAATCATTTTAGTGTTTTATGTGAAAAAATATCCTTTCACATACTAGTTGAAAAAATTATACTCAAAATCAAATTTGTGTTCTTTCCCTTGAAAAATATTTGGTGGTCTCAGTCAGGCTGTTGTTGGCTGTCTCAACAGTCTGCCCTCCATTGATGTTAGTATCTGTTGCAATACCTCAATTTGCCAAATTAATAATCAACAAATTGAGGTAGATCATTTGTTGACAAAAAGATATAGTCACAAAGCTGTGACATATATTTATTTTTCTTAAAGAGATATGATTCACCTCTGCCTGTCCTTTATAGGCTTATATACTAATTAACAAATAAAATTGAAATTAATTGGAAATGTTTATAGTCCAAATTTTTCCAAGCTGGAAATGCTTGGAAAAATTTGGACTATAAACATTTCCAATTAATTTCAATTTTCTTTATAATAGTATTTTTATGTCATTATTTTATCAGAATAGCAGAAGTTATGAATACTCTTTCATTACTCATGTATCACTTTTCCCTTTCTTAAATTTTGTATAATAAATAGCAAAAATAATTAAAAATACACAAAAAAAATAATGTAGAGCATTATATGCAATTCAAGCAGCAGTGAAGAATGAGTTTGAACAATTAATATACAATCATTCAAATCATTTATATATGTCCTGTTTATGGAATGATATATGGAATCTACAAGATATATGCTGTGATAATTGACACAGATTCCATAAAAAATGCTATGAACTGCAAATATAAATTTAAGATTTTAAAGAGCTATCTCATAGAAAAATAATGATCATAAATATAAAAGACTAGAAAGGATACCCAGTGTTGTTCAGGAATTTTAAATACGTAAGTTTATTTGACAACTTTTATTCCATCATATCTGGCACCTTGGCTAGTTATTAATAATAAGAAACCAAAACTTAATTTTATACAACTGGAATGAATTAATATGTTAGATTAATATGAATTAAGCTACTGAATCACATGCTATACTTTTGTCAGTGGCCATTTTTACAATCCCCACAGACTGGCCAACACTCGTTGTGGGGCCTACTGGAAGATTGAAAGCTGGTGTTCAATGGAACAGGGTTGGATCTGATGAATTTATAAATTTTATGAGTAAATTTGCAATGAATAATGCAGAAGTATCATTTTACCATTTGGAATCAATTGACTGATCAGGATGACATCATATTGTCATGGTATGGTAATAACATCAGGGTGATGTCACCTCATTGTTACATCATTGTAATGTCATATTGATGCAACTGTAATACCATCTCAAATTTGGACATGACACTAAATAATTTAAATATAGGGCAAATTTCCTTTTATAACTCTACCTAAGTGCTTAATGAAGACTCACTTCAGTTTTTTAATATGCTTTTGTCTGAGCAAGTGAGGTTATGCATTTGTGAATTTATTACCAAACAGAATGTTGTCACAATAATCAGTGATAACCTATTGTTAACTATTAGAGAAAAGACCTGCCTATGCTATGCATAATACTAACAACATCATAAGCATTATACCCAATATAAAACAACTTATTGAGCCTCTTGATGAAATGAAAAAAGACAGGACTTGATGGAAACTATTAGAAAAAAATTTTGCACAATCAAATAAATATAAAAAGAGGCCACATTAGGACAAAACTATATTGGGAAAAAAGCATTCCTCTCTAAAACACTTAATAAACTTGATGTTCTAGCCTCTGTTTGTACAGCAAAGTTAGAGCTATCAATATTCTGTCACTTCTGATAATATAGTCCTTAATAAAATTAAGGACCTACACTGACAAGAAAATAATGTTATAACAACCCTGGATTTCAAGAAATTCTGTCTTTTGCTTCACTTTCAATCTACATACTTAGTCTTTACAAGTTCCTCCTGCAAGTATTTAATGAATCTGATACTGGACCATCTACTTTAAGAAAACTTAACATCATCTTATGTCATGAGACATACTTCTCATCTGATGGAAAATTCTTCAATCAATAGAACATAATTCCCATTGAAAGACCTATGGCCAGTATAATGGCAGCAATTCTACTAAGACACATAAAATCAATCATGCTAGAAACTTTACAAATTTGTTTAAAATATATATATGTATGTCAATGACATATTCATCATTTTGAAGGACACAGATAGATCCTTAAGATTAAAGAATCTTTTGAAAATCAAAATGCCAGCTTCAGGTTTAATTATGACCAATGTATTTAATTATAAATAGCCAATAAGTGGGAATTATTATACTCACTAAATTGCTTTAATAGAATTCAAAGTAGCACTTTCAGAATTCTTGTATTTCCTCTTCAGCTTTATCCATCAAAAATAATTCTATTCTAATTCGTTGTTGTTTAAATTTAAACTTGAACATAATTATTAAAATAATTAAAGCACAAGCTGTGATAAACTGGTTTTTTAACTTAATTTATAAAAGGTTTTTTATAATTAAATAAGTTAAAGTAAGCAGTGAATGGACATTTAGAAAAATGACCAATGTAGTTTCATATTTGTTCAATTCTTGGATGTGCAGTTAGATGTCTTGCAAGGTCATTATGAAACCAAATATACATAAAACTTATATGCCTGGTTCAATGGTACAAAAAGGTATAAAAAATCAACTTTTCATTCTTTCTTCTGCAGAATTTTCACTCATTGCACCAGTTTTGAAGATACACAGGAGGAGTTCTCCACAATCATGTACAGGTTGATAATCAAAAATCTGGCAACCTTGGACTTGAAGATTTCCAGATTTTTGATGTATATATGCAGTATATATTTAACAGAAAAGGACTAGTTATACAGTGCTTTAAAGAAATAAAATTAAACATTAAATGAAAAGCAAATGAAATTTTAAAATGTTTAATAACTATATAAAAGATTGTAGTTTTACAGAGTTTTAATTTCAACTAAATAAAATAGTTACTCAGAATTTTAATTCTACCAAATATAATAATTCAATAGAATATTAATCTCAGAATTTTAATTCATTACTGTACCCTCGAAAAAAGTTAAAAGATTTTATATAATATCAATAAGCAAAAGAAGCCAAAAAAAATGCCTAAATGTTAAAAAAAATTTCTAACGCCAACCATGTCTAAAAAAAGCCAAAGTTAAAAAGAGCTCATTTGATATAAAAAAAGCCAATCTGGCAACCCTGGCTGCAAGCATGTCCAAACATCTGAATATGTAGTACAGACCCGTCAAAACATAAAAGGCGCCTCCAGAAAACAATGGCGCACCAATGTGGTAAATTTAAAAATGTGCTCCGGCATTCATATTGAAAAACTGATGGAACTGGAATATTGATTGCTGGATTTTTGATTATCAGCCTGTATTGAGATTAAAAGCATGGATACATATTTAAGTTTATGAAATTGATATACACATGGTTGAGAAGACTTTAAATACTATGCATGATCCAATATAACATGAGACTCAAACAGAAAAATTCCATGGTTACAAAGATGCCATATAATAAAACAAGCTCTTAAAACAAAGCAAAAGAACTGTTGCTAAGTTAAATACCAAGCTTTTGATTTCAAGGCACCCAACTTTGTACAGTAAGCTTAGAAAAAGGTAAATTTAACAAAGGGAAGGTACAGAGGTATATGTAATACTTATATTTAACAAAGATCTTAACTGTCATATAAAATGTCAGTATCACATTAAAAAATTTAAAGACCATCTAACAAAGCATAACTAAGACATCTGCTACAGCCATAATAACACTGCTCTTTATAAATCAGGGGTTCTTAACTTTTTGGTGACTCAAGACCCCCAACGGATTGTCCAATGGTACCATACCCCCTTTACTTGACTGTTAAAATAATCATCACCATTCCTTATATTAGTTGCCAGTATGATTTTCAAGTATGTCAACAGCTTCAATTTACTGTATTTTACAGATCGAGTCCCATATCTCCAGCATTTGGTTTCCATACCCTAAGGGATATGGATACCCCTAGTTAAGAATTCGTTATAAATGGTTTTATGAATTTAATCTAGATGTTAAGTGGAAAGACACAAAAGTATAAAACACTGTAAATTCTGAAAGGAAGGGATGATGATGGAATCCATGAAAATTAATATTAGATATCAATACACCACTGACATTAATGAGAACCAGGCTAGTAATGTACTTGGGGCCTGGTTCTATGCTTACCAAAAAAATTGAAATAGATAATCTATGCATAATCTGATGGTGAATAACTACCAGAGTGATAAAACTCCTATGCACTGGTTTTAAACCTAACCACACACAATGTAACATCATTTATAAAGTTAAGTTAATTGTGTTTGTTTTCATATTATTTTATTTTGCATATTTTATTTCTAAGTTAAAGTTTATGATTTAGTTTGTATTACGTAAAGAATAAGCACAACTTGCAGTAGAAATAAAAGGTTTATTTTTAACTTAAAATCCGCAAACGCTTTCGGTCAAACGACCCTCTTCAGGCGGAGTTCCAATGTATAACGGAATTCTAAGGAACGCC
>AYEL01064042.1:0-30076 GCA_000484575.1 Olivierus martensii
GAGACAGCGTCCGTTTGATTTTCGTTTATAACTTTGCCTTGCGTGCTTCCTTTAAAAATTTGTAAATCTTCCGCAGTTCTTAACTCTTTTACATCAAAAATTTGTTTAATTACTTTAGTATTCTCCCAGTCGACTCTTATATTATTCTCATATACCATATATTATTCTCATATATAAGAGTCGACTGGGAGAATACTAAAGTAATTAAACAAATTTTTGATGTAAAAGAGTTAAGAACTGCGGAAGATTTACAAATTTTTAAAGGAAGCACGCAAGGCAAAGTTATAAACGAAAATCAAACGGACGCTGTCTCTAATGCCTGGAAGCACGCTTTAAGGGGTTCCGTCTATAATAACAATCTTAACTAATTAAAATTAATTCGTGATGGAAGATTTGATGTTTAGATTAATTTTAATATATTTAATTTGATTACGTATGTAGGCTTAATTTTTGCGTGGGCCAAGAGTCCTAATTATAATTATTTGTATAAAGTATTTATTTAAATTATTTTTATGAATAGATAAAGATATTTTTAAATCCTGAAGTATGTTTAATTTTTAAAAATATGTTCTTTGTTCTACAATAGAACATTATGCATAACTGTAATTTATTGTTCTTTTTAATACTGTTAGAGCTGAAAATGGCATTAATTTGCTGAAAACGTTTCTCTTAAATAAAATGTTATGTGGTTTAAGGACTGCTTAAATAGTGCTGTATTGTCTTTACTAATAATGTAAAGATTAATCTACAGATTTTCTGAAATTGTCCCACACATTTGTATGAATATTTAATAGAATAAAATTGTCATTTGCATTCTTTTGATTTTCTGTCAAAAAGAATGAATCCTTACCTCATTAACAAAATTTACTCTAACATATAAAATAAAAATAGTTTAAATCTATACAAATATTTTTCAAAAATTCTATGAATGAAATGATTTTTCTACCTTAATGGAATAATGGAAATTAAATATATAACTATTTGAATATATCTTAACATACTAATTCTCTAATTGTTTTAAAATAACAATTAGGAATTACTTATACAGAATTTAAAACTTAAGAATGCATGATAAATTCTGCTTCTGATGTTATAGAATTATTATTATTTTGGTTTTAAAATAAGATGTCTGCTATTGAATGATTCATTTAATTTTAAATATTCAAAAATTATAGTTACCTTAATTCCAGCAATGCCAGCTGGACCAGCAGGACCAGGATTTCCAGGTGCACCCTTGTAAATAAAATAAAAATTTTTTAGTCAATTTAAAATTTATACTTAAGTATCTATATAAATTAAAAATTTATGGAATTTAAATAATTATTAGTATAATAAAATTTTTCGGAAAGATAAATAACTACAAAATAATTTTATTTATTGGAAAATATCAAATTATAATCCCTTATAAATGAAAATTATATATCTGTGTATAAGCCAAGAAATTTTTCAAAGAAAAATTTTTGAAAAAAGACTGGCTTATGCATGGATAGTCAAAAATCAGAAAAATTTTTGCAAGATTGTAAGATTTACTAGCTCAGTCACACCACATTTCCATTGTGCTTTGCTCGAGCCATCATATTTATTCCTAACAAAGATCATCTTACTGATTCTTTTGATTTCTTTTTGTTAAAAATATGTGATTATGCATGACTATACATCAATTAAGATATTTGTAGGTATCTAAATTATTAGATATTGCATAAAATATGATTGAAAAATGCATAAAGAGGTTGTGTTGCATCCTCTTTGTAGTAGTATCATGTTCTATTATAGTGGATAGATGCACCATATTTATTTCTAAAAATGCCTACTTATTTTCAACTAAATTATAAAGATATGCAAATGTATGTGAATGTTTATATTTAAATAAATTCAAAACTATTAATCTACTGGTCATTTCACAAATAAGATCATGAATTTATAGATCACTCTTTTTTTAATGAGTAAGCATGGCTACTGCTAATACATGTATCATCAGCTAGTATTAAATGGAAATACAGGTAGTTCTTGGCTTATGATCACCTCAACTTGTGACCACTCGTACTTATGATGGTGATGAAATCCATTAATTATGTGATTGGTCAAAGCAATTCAATGAGTTCAAGTCCCTGACCTAACGATAGGCTATATAGAAAATGTCCATTTTAGTGTCTGATTCTTATAGTTTTATGTTCTTTATGTTTATTAAGATAAATGTATAAGTCCTAGTAAATATTAGAAGTCAGAAATCCATAAATTTTTGACATTTTTGATTTTCAATTCTTCTTACTTATGGTGGATGGGTTCGAAACCAAACCCCATCTATCATAAATTGAAGACTATCTGTATATCCAATGTTTCTAATATACAGTTTATTCATTTTCAGTAGTTCTGATTATTTATAAAATATGAAATGATTATTTTATTACTGATTTCAGGCATCAAATTATGCTGTTTTGATGATCCATGTTGCTGATTGGCTTTTCAATCCTGTCAGTTGCAACAAAATTTCTGTTGTATGTTTTGATTCCGATTTTTCTATTGTTTAACCTTTGTTAAATATTTTTGTTCAGATTTGGAAATGATGAACAATTTTAATATTTCTTTCATATTTTCTGCCAAATAAACAACACATCAATAAAAATCATATTGTAAAAAAATACAACCTGACATGATGCAACATAGTCATATGCTGCTTGCCATCCAGTTTTTTTCTCTGCATTTTATCACTACATTTCAATGCTGTTAGTCTGGTGTTTCATCATTTATTCCAATAAACACAAACAAATGTGTCTATTGGACACATTTGTCCAATATAGTTCCAATATATATCCAATATATCCAATTATTTGTCCAATATATATCCAGTATAGTTTGTAGACTGGATTTTAGAAATTTTTTAACTTATAAAAGAAATTATTGATTTGAATAGTGTAAAATGGTTTAATGAATATCATATTGTTTCAACACATGAAAGTTGGAGGGTCAGCTTATACAAAGATCTCATATTTTTTACTGATTTTCAAACTCTGAAATAGAAGAACAACTTATACATGAGTATATATAATAATAATAAAATTTCATCAAAATTCTGATCTTTGAAATTGTGCTATTTGTAAACAGCTTTCACTAATCTTCAAATCTTCAATTAATTAGTAGTTGCAAGATTAATGAAAAGCTCCAATTTTCAAAATTTCGGATCTCAGTAAAACAAGAAAAATAGAACATAGTAGTTCTGTTTAATTATTGTTATTATTATTTGATATATTAAAAACTTTTTAAAAATTATTTTGTAACAATATAAACAAAAGTTCAAACACACAAAAACTGCTTCAAAAATTCAGACATTTAAGCAAAAAATGAACCAAAAAAGCACTTTACTGCAGTATAAAAAGATTTTTTTTATAAACTTAGCTAACGATTTTCGGTTTATTAAACCATTGTCAGGCATAAAATTCCAATTACAATGGAAATAAAATTTTTTTTATTTATCTTGTTTTTAATGCACTGAGGAATGAAAAAGACCCGTCTAAAAAATCGGAACAAAAAGGGGTATACAGAATTCCCATTGAAGATTTAGAGTCGAATAGAAGATCGGCTTATGTAGGAGTGACTAGTAGAAAACTGAATAGGAAATTGGAAGAACATAAAAAACACATTGAGCAAGCAAGAACTTCCACCTCTCTTGCCCAGGAAGCATATAGTAAGAACATCAATATACTTTGGGATGAGGCAGAAATAATTAAGAACATTCTGCACCATACACAACTGATGATAACTGAATCCCTGGAAATTATCAGGAGAAAAAGCAAAGAAAACTTAATAAATGATGGACTCGCATGGGAGCCTTCAGAAATTTCAGAAAATTCTTTACATACTACAATATGAAAATAAAAAATAAAATATAATAAAAATAAAAAAACAATCAAGCCTAATAAAAAAGATAGTTCATTAAATTGATCACACCATATCGTCAATCAAGGATTAATAATATTCATTGGCTATAATCTTGTTTTAGAACTATATCAATGTTCGAATCAACGTTTTTTTCTGAGAACGAATGATAGCCTGAAGATGGTAATGATACCGAAAATGTTAGCGAATTAAAGAACGATTATTCAAGAAAAAAAAGAATTACTCAACCGCAGTAAGTGCTAGAAATTACTTAATATTTCATAAAACTATTAGGGCCAATATTTGCAATATGAAAGTAAATCAAAAAATCATATACACTAAATTTTAAACTATTATAAATAAAGATATTAATATTTTTATACATGTAAAATAATGAAAGAAAAGAAGAAAATTATATATAGATGAAAAAAAAATCAATTGTTTTGGAAATCAGAAAAGTAGAATATTTAAGCAATTAAAATTTTCATCATATATTGAATAAATATATTACTTTATGGAATTGAAGACATAAAAATAAATGTAATAATCCTATAATAAAATATTTTTTCTGTCAAAAAAGCATTTTTCTTTCCCATAGAAAAATGCTTATAGGAAAATATGTAATCATGAAAAACTGAATAAAATTTTATAGTGATTTTTTCCATGCTTATTAGCTGAATCAATAATTATGTTGAATAAGCCTTATATATATGTTTATATGAATTATGCATTGTGATATATATTATTTCCATTCTTATCTTAAAAAGTTTTAGAACACTTTTTATAATTATCCCTATATAAATATATATGTTTGCATTCTTTACATTTTAAGAATTATAGTGCTCTCCAGTTATAAAACAACTATACTATATCCAATGGCTAAGGTTGCTCTCTCTCTCTAATGGTTTAAAAAATCCAATTTTGTGCTGTTGAGCATGATGAATGTACGGTAATTGCACATTTGCTAGTTTTTAATAACAAAAGGAAACCAATATGAAATAGTGAAAATAACTAAGAACCTTTACATGACATTATTTTGTTGTTTATGTCAAGAGCAATCACAAACACTAGAATTACATTTAAAAAAAATCATAAATTTTATTCAAAATTGGCAAATTATGGTATAAAAAATTTTTAATTTCCTTCAAAGATATTTTTAAATTTATATTATCAGAATTATTAATATGAATTCAAATTTCTATTATTTTATCTTAAATTGTAATAACTAGATATTAGATCATATACTGTATATGAGCAGAAATCTTGTGATTTAATCTTAACCTTGGAATATCACTCAAAACCTCTCTAATCTTAAATTGTAATAACTAGATATTAGATCATATATATGAGCAGAAATCTTGTGATTTAATCTTAACCTTGGAATATCACTCAAAACCTCTCAACTCATATAGGGAGTCATCAGATGACAGGCATTATTAGATTACAGCATCACAAGCAGATTTTATTTTTAGAGGAATTACAATTTTAATTTAATTCTTATTCCTTAATTTTTAAATTATTACTGACAAGAAATTTTGGCTGTCTTCAATATCTGAAGATGAGATTTTTCTAATGATACTCTATTTATAGGAATTAACTGCAAAATGGATATCCATCCATTCAGCCACCAGCTACATTTTACTATTAATATACAGTATATTATAATGATAGATCTAGAAATATTTGATAGCAACAAGAAATTAGCAAAGCTGGAAGATGAAAATTATATATTATATTTTTCTCAAAATCTCTTTCAAAAAGACTGAGAACAGGAAATATCCACAGTGAATCTGAATCCATGGTATAAATAATAATACTATATCCAGGAAGCACTGTAATTGAATGATTTTGCCAAATTTGCTATAGTGTACTAGAACAATGCTTTCCAATTAGTATGTACACTGATGTGACTTGACAAATGTGTTGGCGTGCCATTAAAAATTGAAATAAAATAATGGTTAAGTTTATTGGCACAAGGGAGTCCTGAATCAAGCTGCAGCAGATACTGGATAAAATTCTAAAACATGATATAAATAACCATAAATTAATAAAAATTAAATAAAATAACAACAAACAGAAAATGGCAATGCCAACAAAGATAAATATAATAGTGATGTAAAAGATCATAATTAAAACAAATAACAACAACATATACTCAAAATGAGCTGCCAAAAAACAGACAATAATAAATGTACAAATACAATGTAAAAGGTCATACATAAAATAAAGATAAGCAACAATATACTGAAATAAACAGTAAATATAGTGCAAAACTAAATATCTAACAAAAACACAAAAAGGCCAGAATAGTTAAAATCATTGCCAATTAAGGCATTAAGGAATAAATTAACAAACAGACTTTATTTTCAACATATAAGTTAAACATGAAATAATATAAACAGTAACATAATTACATAGTCTATTTTTATCATAATAGTCTGTTTATAATTTTAATATAATACAAGTTACTATAAAATTTCTGTATAATATTAATATAATCTCCACTATTTGAAAAAATGTGCTGTATAAATGTTAGTCTCTTTTAAGTTTGCAATGATGTAAAAAAATATTGGAAAGAACTGTACTAAAATGTAAGCTATTTTCCATAGGGCCATTTTCAAACAAAACATCTATCAGAAGCGGTAGTTATATGTATTAATCATTTATTTTATAATTTTTAAACTGCATCACTAAATATTAGTGTAGTTTGCTTCATATTTTTAGAATTTAACTGGGTAAAATTGATTACAAAAAATTATTTTTAAAAAAATATGACTTTCAAAAAAGCTTTTTTTTACATATTTTTGAATTTTGTATATTTATTACTAATTTTCTTTATTATCTATTCTATATTAGATAATATCAAATATATGAAATATTGATTATTATTATTAGAAGTAATTTGCATTCTCTATAAAGAGCTCTAAATTTGTTTAATTATAAAATGTAATTGTAAAATTTCAAATAAAGCTAAAATTTAAAATAATTTTTAAAAAATTCAAAATCAATTACAAGGATTTCTTTTAAATTTAATATAATAAAGAGAAAAAGTATTTCCAAAGAATTAGAAAAATTTTGTTTGTCACTATTAATTAGAACTAAAAATAAATTGATTTTAATCATATAAAATAAATTTCATAATTACTTTGTCAATAGATAGTGGAATAAGTCAAATTATTTACACAATATATGAATACTTATTTCTTAATTGATAAATAATGCAATCAGTAAATCTTTTATTTTAAAAACTTAATTTTTTTATGTAATTTAAACCTTAAATATTTAACAGAGAAACTAATATTTATAAAAAAAATAGTATAATTAATCTTTGAAAAATATAGTATAGCCAAAATTATACTATTTATTTTATAAATAATTATTGTTTCCTTAAGATATCACTGGAAATTTATATGATTTTTTTTAATCATATAATTGTAATCAAAACACTAAATAATTCATAATCAATATAAAATTTAACATAATTTAAATTCATTTTTTTTTTTGTTCTAAGGTATCATGTTATTAAGATAAATAAATAAAAAAAAGTCAAAAAATTTGGCTCTATATGGCATTAGATAGTATTGATAGAAGTCAGTACTATGCTATAAAATTAGCATAGCTTAATACAAAGAATAGAGAGAAAGAATAAAGTTAATTGCCATCTCCAAATCAGATATGGTCATGGTAAGTTATAACTGACTTAGCCCTCTTTTTGTTATAAAGCTGACAGTTAAAGTTAATAAACATTAGAGAATTCTTTAGGGATACTTACAACATATATAAATTTTATATTATCAAAGAAAATTGCAGGGATCGGAAACCCCCCTCTTATTGTCGCGAATTCGAATCAATATCAAATGACGCACTTGATATAAATTTTAATGACGCAGTTCGATTCGAAAATAGGATATATCAAATTGCTTGTTTATTTTACTAGACAATAAATCCTGGAAGGTATACTCAAGAATCAATTCAAAGTCTAAATGGATGACACCTGAGATATCTGATGATTGTGTAAGAGAGAATAGCAACCATCCCCGGGAGAGAAAGGTGAAGAGAGGTCAGGCAAATAAAAGAGCTGGTGGGACCAAGGTCTACACTTTTCACAAAGTCATCCTCTTTCCAAAAAGTCATCGAGGCTTTGGGTTCT
This sequence comes from Olivierus martensii, assembly GCA_000484575.1. Lineage (NCBI taxonomy): Eukaryota > Metazoa > Arthropoda > Arachnida > Scorpiones > Buthidae > Olivierus > Olivierus martensii. The sequence continues at coordinate 8,024 of AYEL01064042.1, forward strand.
AAGTTTCAGCTCTGTTTGTTTTGCTGTGCATCCTCTCCTGTTCGGGTTGTCTGTCGGAAAATCTCCTGAATCGTCTTCGATTATAGGAAGATTTCCAAGGAAGTGAATAGAAATCCTCTTCCATCAAATTCATCCATTGTGCTGTGTTTGTAATCATCGATATTTGGAGTAAAGACTGTTAAATTTTTAAAGGACTAAAGACTGTTAGTGTCTCCCATGTCATCCAAGTGAAGGTTTTCCTCCAGGTACATCTCTCCTTGTTTTGTCGGGAAATAGTCTCTCATGTTTATATATATTTTTAAATAAAAGGAAGCTATTGAATTTAATTCAATGTGGATCTCCGAATCAATTATTTGAGTTGTTCAGCCTCATTTGTCATCCTTGCTCACGCATTGAACGTGGACCATTTTAGGCCATTTGCCTGTTAATTCCGCATTTCCGATTCCGCCCGGAATTCCACAAAATGTATAAATTTAATTTTAAAACAAATGCTTTACTTACAGCCAAACCTGGTTCACCTGGCCGGCCTGGTGCTCCAGGAAAACCAGCATCACCCTAGAAAATCAAAAATTAAAAAAATTAATACAGTTATTGAAAATTTGTAATTACTAAATTATACATAATATATGCAGTATATTTTTCACAAACAAATTTATAAATTAAATTAATTTCAAATTATTTAACGTTTTTAATTTATTATGTAAATAAATTCTAAGAAAATACGTATTATTATGTAAAATTTGATTTTTAATTTATTGAAATAAATCATAATGAATAATTCATATTTAATTTAAACAGATGAAGTAGCTTAATTTATTATATATTTAATGATTAAGAAAAGCATTTACTTTCTTTCCTTCCTCTCCTCTTGGTCCCTTTGGTCCTCTAAGTCCTGGAAGACCCTAATAAATTTATTTAAAACTAATTTATTATAAATTAATTTTATATATCATATTACTATATTACATAAAATATTATCAAATAAATCCAAATAGAAAGAAAATGATTTAAGTATTAAAACAACAGCAACTGATAATATTATAACTGGCACAGCAGCACCAGTTATATTGAGTCCTATTAATTACATTTGTGTAGAAATGATAAGTATATTCAATTTTTGCTTTTGGGTAAAAACCGTACTAAATAGCAGCAAAGTTTATAACATTTATTAAACATATATATTTAGTGCTGTCAATTTTTGCATTTGTAATATTAATTTTGACTAAAATGAATTTCAGTATGAAGTAATATTGTGTGATTATATTTGTTTTGTATGAAAGATAAAAATTGAAATTATTTAGGATTATCATACAGTATCCTTTTATTAACTTGCTTTTGCATGGAACCCAACAGGATTTAGTTTTTCTTTTTGTCTTATAGCAGGGATGTTTAACTTTTCGGAAAATTGAACATCCCTGCTGTTTGAACTGGGAGAGATGTTTCTGAATTCAACTCTATGTAATAACTTTGTTTTGTAAACCTAAGATTTGTTTAAAAGAATGAGACCAATTATTGCAGTCTATTTCATGCTGTTATATATATATATATATTTGAAAATATTTTTGGAAGATTTGCATTTATAGGCCATAATTAAGAGTCTACAATTTATGTCTCACGGATCAAATATGGCAGGAGATGGGGTTGAGCAATGTTTTAAGGCATTGTTCAACCCCAGTATTTAGGGCATATCATTTTAAAATGTTTTTCACAATGGCAGGAGATGGGGTTGAGGAAAAATGGCAGGAGATTGTTTTAAGGCATTGTTCAACCCCAGTATTTAGGGCATATCATTTTAAAATGTTTTTCATACTGATTTCGAAAAAAAATTTTTTACATACACAGAGATTTTATTTATGTTATTATATAGCATAAATATTTTAATAAAAGCTGCCTTAGAAAATTATTATTCAGCTAATTAGTATTTACTGCCATTTCACTTGTAGTTTCAATTATATAAATGAATGATACACAGCACAATTTTAAGTGAAAAAACTTAATTTATTAAAGAATTAAAGTACTTTCAGCTTTAATAAGCCTACTTCAGTAAGTTTACAAAAGATTGTTATTTATGGAACATCTATTTAAGCTCGTGCATTCCGACATTTAAATAAATGTTTCATAAATAACAATCTTTTGTAAACTTACTGAAGATGGCTTATTAAAGTAAAGGCTATAATTCTTCAATAAATTAAGTTTTTTCACTTAAAATTGTGCTGTGCATCACTCATTTATATAATTTATTATTCAGCTATTAAAATATTAAAATGTCATGTTTATCTACTTTTAAGTACAGTAATTTTATTCAGTGATATAAAAATATCCAAACCATTATTTAACAGTTCCTAAACAATGCTGTTATCGAAACATTTTGGAAATACAGGTACTCCTCACTTAATGACTGAGTTCCATTCCCACAACTTGGTCATAGAATGAATTGGTTGGTGAGTGAATAACTTGTTTGTATATATTTAGAACAAGTTACTCACTTAAGTTCTCATGGCTGTAAAGACATATGTTAATTATGCACAAAGTATTTTTCTTCATCAGATTTTTGGAACTAAAGTGCAGGGAATTACATGCAATAGAAGTCATAAGGGATGCATACGGGGAAAATCAAATTTTCCGTTAAAAAAAAAAGTCAAACTTAGACGTAAGTTCGAGTAGCTGTTAAACAGGTAAGTCATTAAGTGAGGAGTACCCATAGTGAAATGAAAGTCATTGTTTTAATCTTAAAAATGTATTATATTTTCAATTTGGGCCATTCAGAAATAAATATAATAGCTGCAATAGCATCTATAATATGTTTTTGTAAACAAGAGATCTATACCTATCAAAAGGATATTAGCATACAACATTTGCATTAAATTCTGCATTTACAAGCACTATATATATAATGTATTTTTTGTCATTATTAATCACAATTGTTAGTAAATCCTGTTTTATATAACAGTTGGTGAAAATGTTATTAGTCAAAGGATTTGCAAGTATTATCATTTCAGTTATTATATTCAGTTTACTAAAACAGAAAATTTCTAAGTGTTTGATAATACTGAAGACTTTCATTAATATTTTATAGTTTAAAATTAAAATAAAAATTATTTTAAAGTAAAATTTAAAACACTTATATTTTACAGTTATAAAAAATATTAAGTAAATTTATCATTTTCAAATATCACTAGCTGTAATTTTAGACGAAAAAAATGTATTTAAAATTGTCATTTGATGCAACTTTTTAATTTTAATTAATTTAATAGATCTATTTTATGTAATGATCAATTAATTGATATATTGATCAATTATTTATATATTGTAAACACTGCAGTTTATTAGGTTTGAAATTATAATAAATCTGCAAATAAATGAACAATGTTGTGATTGGATACAAAAATGACTATAAGGATGATACATATATTGTTCCATAGTACAAGATGGAAATAACACAAATAATTCAACAAGCACTTTAAGCAGGACAATATTTGATATGACTGATGGAAGAGTAAATAAAATTTGAGATATCAGGTTAAACACTTATTATTTAAAGGAAGTTATGTCTTATGATTTCTAACAGATTTTAGATGACAATAACTTAAGATCATATATGCAGTTATTTCTATATTTAGTACTACAATAAAAACAAAATATTGTAAGAATAATGGATTATTGTATATGCAGTAAAATATATATTATAATTATAAACTAACTTTTCAAAAACTGCTTAATCGTATCAAAGCTTAGTTCCAAGGATTAAAGCACTAGTAGTGCTTTAATCCTTGGAACTAAGCTTATATATTATAAAATTTGGATTTTTAATTTGATTCTGATTTTGATTATAAAGTATCTAAGATGTAATAATGAAATGAATCTGGGATATTTACAAATTTTTCAGATATTGTATTTAAGATATCGTCATTTTGGACATGAAGGGTCCTAACTGACAAAATTTCAAAATTTGAATTATAACCATTGATGGAGTGTAAAAAGTCTAAATTTTACATTGGCTAAAAATTCTAAGCCATTACTTGCACAAGTAATGGCTTAGAATGTTACTCAGTGGCACATTATGGCTTCATAGGACTCCAGGCAAATTTTAATTTGGATGCCCTATGTATAGTGTTGAATTTTTCTTCGGGGAATCCCACACCTCCAGTATACTCTTACCCATGCAAAACCTAAATAATAATGATTGTAGATATAATTTTATTAAAAATAAAATTACATGGTATGACATTTATAAAGAACTTTTATATACAGATTAGGTATAATTCACAAGAAAAAGTCATAAATGAACTCAATTAATATTTAAATACTTTTAATGCATTAAATAATAAACTAGATTAACTAAATGAGAATTAGAATAATATATATTTAATATAACAAAACAAAAATTTCTATAAGTTAATTAAAAATAAAAACAATTCAAACATAACAAATTACCTAATAAAAGTCATAATTAGGATGAAAATTTTAAGAATATTATTATATGTTCATTTTCCATGCTTTTTGAGCTGCAAAATCAGTTCATTAGCAATTAGTTCATTATAATCGAACCCACTAGTAAAGCCATTTTCAATGCATAATATTGGTAAATTGCATAATTTTTCTTGGTTATTATTATATGTTCATTTTCCATGCTTTTTAAGCTGCAAAATCAGTTCATTAGCAATCAGTTCATTATAATCAAACCCACTAGTAAAGCCATTTTCAATGCATAATATTGGTAAATTGCATAATTTTTCTTGGTCTAAATAATTTCTAATGTAATTTTTAATTCTTGTAAGTACAAGTATACCTCCTATAACATGGTAGATAAGTTTCTGAAAAACACTGTGTTGTGTGAAACAATGTTACATGAGACCTGAAGCCAATACAAAAAAGAGAGTTACATTCCAAAACTAACTTAATATGAATAACTTTCTTTAATTCCACATAAGAAACTTAATTTTTATTAAGAATATTAATAACATGAAATATAAAGAAAGAAAAAATATATACATAAGACCCTAAAAAAAAATATAGGTAAAACAAAAGGAAAGAAAAAAGTATTCAACCTATATAACATTCATTTAATAATTATATCTTCCTTACCACTGTTTCATGAGAACTTTTTTCTTTAACAATATCAACTTTATTTTCTGAATTTTTTTGGTATTTACAGTTAGTGTATCTTCTGCTCTCTTTACAAAATGTTATCTAACCCTCTACAACTCATTAGAAATAAGTCGTTCGTTAACATATACCCAAAAAAAAAATTTATGAATAAGAAAGTTATTTTTGTCTTTCACATTTCTCTATTGAAAAATAAAAGCTTGTTTTTTATCCAAGAACTGAATGTTTGGAATACAAAATAATCAATTGTTGCCAATTAACTCAATTTCAAATCGAAATCGAAAATAGACTGTATATTGTTTCTCTCATTGCAAACTAACAAAATTGCATTTACAACTAATTTTAGCATAGTATTTCCCAATGATTGCATTTTATGTGTGTATTGTGTGTTCCTAGTGTGGATTTAATAAAATTAATGAAAACCTTTTGTGTGGTAGAAGAGCAAACATAATCTTCTAAATGTATTAAGTAAAAACCATGTTGTAGAAATACCATATTATAGGAAAGTTTCTTCAATTTTCAAATTGTGTTAGAATGAAACAGTGTTGTACGAAGCCTTGTTATAGGAAGGATACCTATATATTGAAAGAATGCTCTGCTGATGCATTAGAAACAAGTATCATTAAATGTATTTTTAAAATTATGTCGGCATTAGGAAACAGAAACTAGCCCTTCTTGAATCGCTTTATACAGTAATAAAGGAGAATTTAAATTTTCATTTTTTGCAAAATGTACAAAGTGAGTAGGTTCTTTCTTAAAAATATTGAATACTAACATCAATGTCATTTAAATATGTATTTATTAAATTAAAATATATTCATCATACTTATTTGGCAAAATTTCTTATAAGTTGATATTTATTAATATGGCAAAATAATTTAAAATATTTTGATAAGACTCAACACGTCTTTGAATGTCTGATACCAACAGATCGCAGATAACATTCAAACAATTCACTATAGATCCTTGTTTGCCTGTCAATTACACATTCTCATCTCCATCCCTTTTCTCATCAAAATGTATTTTTCTTTTGTCTTTTCTCCCTTTGTCTGACTCATAAATTTTTGTTTGTTTGTTAATGCAAAACATTCTGACTATAGTATCAAAAAATTCATTGTTGTTTCGTCACTAGAATAGAGGGAAGAATGAGACTCTAAGATCACATAGAAAATGCATTACAGGATAGGGTCGTCACATAGGCCTGGTCTGTACACAGCAATGCACTCTACCATTCACTAAAATGTTTATATGAAATATAAACATTTTGGCACAGGGCAACATATTTCATATGTTACCATATGCCTGCATCATACCTGCAATCTAGGGTCCTCAGGTTAGGTTAGGTTAGGTTAGTTATATTAAGCCGCCATATCCTCAAGGATATTCTGTATCTGGCGGCAGCCACTTATAAAGCCCATCACAAGCTGGCCAACACCAATGATGGGGTCAACTGGATGGTTAAAGGATGGGGTTCAATGGGCCAAGCTCGGACCCCTCCTGAAAACCTAGAGATGTGGGATCCAGATTTAAACCCAGATCCTCCAGGGTGGTAGGCCAAAGCTTTACCATGTGGCCATCTGGCCAACCTAGGGTCCCCAGATATGGGACAGAAATTTATTTTCAGAATTTTCTTTACTACAAAAATGAATTTAGAGAATATTGATTTGGGAACTTTGGGGCTCCTTTTGATGGGGGTCCAGATAATTGCCCTTTTTAGCCCATAGGATAACGTGCCACTGATGTTACTGTCTTGTACTCTTAAACATTCAAGTTCTACTGCCATCAAATAATAGAAATAAACTCAATAAGCATTCTAATTATTAATAACTGTATATTTACTAAAAATTTTAAGAGTACAAGACAGGTTTCTGTAATTTTTTTTTTATTTAAACTAACATAAGAATGATGGTTGAAACAACCTTGAATCATATTTAGATTAAAGACTTGGGATTTTATGTACTGAATATAATAATATTTAAAGTTTTATCTAATGCACTATTATAAATTTTATTCATTATCATCTGTATATAGTTGTTATTAACCTGATTAATCATTATAATTTGAAAAATCAAAATCTCAATTTATGCTGAAGAAGAAAATCTGAAACATTATACAGATCCACTAATGTGATTTTCCAAACATTGATAATCTGTCACTTCTTTTAATCCAGATAAAATACAAGAGCACATTTTAAATTCCTACATTTGCCAAACTAATTAATGTAATCATGAGGAAAATTGATCTTCAAAGAAAACATCATGTAAGTTTATCTTAACTGATCTTAAACTTACAAAATATAAGAAATATGACATTAAATATTGAATAATATATTTTAAATACAATATCTGAAAAATTTATATATGTCCTAGATTCATTTCATTATTACATCTTAGATACTTTATGAATTAACCAAACAAACTAGCCAAACTTCCCCTGGCAGATAAAGTTTTAAATTATATTTTTACAACGATTATTATTATTTTTTTAATCAAAGCTATAGTGCCACCATCTATTGAGTTAATAATTAATTAAATTAGAATTTAGCACTAAAGTGGCGCCATCTAGTAATTAATGATTAAACTATAATTTTCAAATTTATTTTCCCGAAATAAAATTTTGTCACCGCACCGGAATCAAACTGGGATCTTTGGGTTAATGCCCCAACGCCTTAACCGTTAGACCACGGTGACCTATGGCGGAATTCCATTTCGGGAAAAAAATAATCATTGTAAAAATATAATTTAAAACTTTATCCGCCAGGGGAAGTTTGGCTAGTTTGTTTGGTTAATTTGTAAAATGGTTTATCCCATTAGTTTGTTATTAATATTTGATTAGATACTTTATAATCAAAATTGGAATCAAATTAAAAGTCCAAATTTTATAATATGTATTTCACTGCTTATACAAGTTAATCCATTATTTTTACAATATTTGTTTTTATTGTAGCACTAAATATAGAAATAACTACATATTTGGTCTTAAGTAATGTCATCTGAAATCTGTTAGAATTCATAAGACATAACTTCCTTTAAATAATAAGTGTTTAACCTGATACTTCAAATTTTCTTCAATCATCCATCAATCATGTCAAATATTGTTGGCTTAAGGTCACTCATTATAATAGAGTCCTGATAATTATGTATATTCTTTCCATGATTTTCAGTCTTTGGTAGTGGACCTATATTATCAATATATATAATAATGAAATAGTTTCATTTATTCTAAATTTTTATGCTAAGTTATTTGGCATTAAAATTTAGAATAAATGAAATTAATGAATTCAATTAATTTGAGTTAATATAGTTCCATATATTGATTAATAGTTGAACTATAATTTTAGTAGTTATTTGAAAATAAAAATTGTCCTAGCCCAGAAATGAAGTATATCATAGGTATATCAAACATCTTTTATATAAAAATTTAGACAATTTCATCCATTGGTTCAGGCTAATGAACCACACCTCTGATTGGCTAAATTGCATACCTATAAGGCTGCAAATTGTCAAATAAAAATATACTGACTTAATATAAATCAATCTTGATAATTATGTATATTTTTTCCATGATTTTCAGTCTTTGGTGGTGGACCCATATTATCAATATATATAATAATGAAATAGTTTCATTTATTCTAAATTTTTATGCTAAGTTATTTGGCATTAAAATTTAGAATAAATGAAATTAATGAATTCAATTAATTTGAGTTAATATAGTTCCATATATTGATTAATAGTTGAACTATAATTTTAGTAGTTATTTGAAAATAAAAATTGTCCTAGCCCAGAAATGAAGTATATCATAGGTATATCAAACATCTTTTATATAAAAATTTAGACAATTTCATCCATTGGTTCAGGCTAATGAACCACACCTCTGATTGGCTAAATTGCATACCTATAAGGCTGCAAATTGTCAAATAAAAATATACTGACTTAAATTAGATAATATAAATCAAATAAATAACCAGCTAAGGATTAATTAATCAAAACAATAACTATACATTAGCCCAATCAATAGATGTTTATATCATTGTTCAGATTAATTTAATCATTAATTTTAATTTATTCTAAATTATTATCACTGTAATTATTTAGGCTAGTATTTGATTGTTATTTGATTATTTGTTTGATATATAGTATATTATCCAACCTCAATCAGTTTATTTCTGCCTATCTTTGACATTGAAAGATTATGATTACAGATTAGCTCAATCAAGAATGTAGCTTGTTGATCTAGTCCAGTATATGCAATTGTTTACATTTTAATATATAAGTTATCTGAAGATACATAACTTGTCTAATTAGGCAGGATCCAGCTGATAGAATATTACAGCCTTATCCTAAAAGTTTTAAGTTCAATTCTGCATCAGGATAAGTTTTATTTTCAGATAAATGCTAAAATTTATAGTTTAGTATTATTCAATAGATAGAATCATATTGGTTAAAATATGATTTAAATTAGCCAAATAACCCTGCAATTTGTATTGCAGGGTTATTTGGCTAATATTTGATCAATCAATTGAAAGGCAATATGAATTATAATATTAATATTAGATATAATTATCAATCAAGTTTATATGTTAATGTATAATATCTGTAACTTACCTGTGGCCCAGTTTCTCCAGGTGCACCTGGAATTCCAACATTACCTTGATCTCCCTAAAAAATTATATAATAATCAATTACTTTACTAATACAATGATACAAATTCCTAAATTTTGTATATTAGTAAATAAAATATATAAAATATAAATTAATTGCACATAAAAACTGCATTATTTTAAACATTTATCATACATAAGAATTTATATCTTCTAAGATAATTTTTCTAACTTTAATAGTTGGCAAATAATTACTTTCTCATTAAAAAAATTGTTATTCCTATTGAAATATAATTATTACAGAAAGGAGTTGTATCTCAAAGAACATAAGTAATTTATTGCCAAAAATGTCATATTCTGTTGCAATTGTCTAAATATTGCTAATTGTCATTCATACAGTAAAGTTATTTAGAAGATAAATAATGTTTTAATATGATTCAGAATTTTTTGTATGAATAAACATTTAAGAAAATTCTGTCAAAACTATCAAGGGAATTATATTTCTTATAGAAAAGTGTAGGTGCTGACCATAATAAATTGCTGGTGGCCACACTGATCTTTTCCTTAAAATAATGCTTTACACAGATTCTTACAAGGATAATTTTGTTTCTTCTGCTTCTACAGTAACTTAATTCTCAATGCTGGATAGCTGGTTTGATACTTTGAAGTTTGTTACAGATCAGGTTGCATCATGATCATTATTGTATTTACAACTTTAATAAAAAAAACAACAGTAAAATCCTACATTAAATGGAAAGGAGTTGACAAATTCTCTCTTTTTTATGCCTGTATATTATAAGTTCCATTATTCAATAAATATTGTTTATCAATTTAAAAAACTTTAAAACTAAAGCTTGAGCTTATTTATGAAAAGCTCAAATATTTTGTAAGTAAATTGATCTAAAAATCTTGAGTATTTTGTAAGTAAATCAAATATTTACTTACAAAAAATTCAACATTTTTAGATTAAGCCTATTTCAGTTACTATTCTAAATATTATGTATCATTTTTGCCTTTAAATTTGAATTATTAAAAGCGTAATAAATGTAATTTTTTTTACCTTAGCACCAGGTAAGCCTCGAGCTCCTTTTGGACCAGAAGCACCAGGAAGACCCTTTCAGATAAGAAAAATAACGATAAATTCTTTGTAGTAAATAATATAAATAACAATTAATAAGTAAGGAATTTAAGATGCCTTTAAAAAATAGTTACTCTTAAAATTTTTCTAAATTAATAAAAATTCCTTACATTATACAGTATATAATGACATTTTAAAAGCTAATATTCAATATTCAAGAAAAAATACTTTAACATATATGAACAGTTTTAATTTTAAATAAATTAAATTAACTTACTTGTGGTCCAGGGAAACCTTGTTGACCTGGGGGACCTGGTGGACCTCTGTCACCTTGTATTCCAGGTCCACCAGGTGGGCCATCAGGTCCAGGAGGCCCAGTTTCACCCTATATATTATTTTTGATATTTTAACAATAACAATAATTTAAATTTAAATTTATGAATTATGTATATTGAAAATGCTAACTTTTTCTCCTGCTTCTCCAGGTGGTCCAGCAGGTCCTACAATACCTTGAGGTCCTTGCTCTCCTGGTCTTCCAACAGGACCTTCTGGACCTGGTGCTCCATGATCACCTCTATCACCTTTATGGCCAGGTGGTCCTGGTTCTCCTCTCTGACCTTGACTGCCCTAAGAAAAATCATTCTTTTTAATATTTCTTTAATCACTATAATATGCAGATTAACATATCATCTTATTATATTTTCAGCTGATATGTTAAATCTGTATAATCTTTAACATAAATATTGATTTATTTTCCAGAGAAATTACAGAAAATCTGACTTTTAATTTCAACAATTACCAAATTTTATGGCATATAATATATACTTTTTTCTAAATAAATATAGAATGTTGCAATTATGCTTAATGGAAGAATATTCCTATCAAATTTCATAAAAATTTATTAAATGATATAAATTAATATTTTTATAGATATTTAAATATCAGATACTGTAATGATACTATTGAAAATATATAAAGCAATATGATAGCTTTATATATTTTCAATTGTATGGTATTGATTGCTACCATAGGATGCTCTTTGTGTAGTAGCATCTATAGTAGCAGCAAGATCTGCATATTTATTTCTAAAAATACCTATTTCTTTTCAATTCTATTATTAAAAATATGCAGATATGGGAATGTTCATATTTAAATACATTCAAAAATGTCTCTTTATCAGAGCTTCACAAATAATATCGGAAATATGTGGACCAGTCTTTTTTTAAAGAATAAACATGGAAGCCACTACTATATCATTAGATCATACTATCATACTAATCATTCATTAATATTAAATGAAAATGTAGTAATTCACAACATTTTTGACAGTTTTGATCATTTAGAAAATACATATTATTTTGCAATGATTTCAGATAAAAAATTTCTGCTCCCTGTGATCACTTGTGTTGAGCAGTTTTTAATTTCCATCAGTACAGTAAAATTTCCATTGCACATTTTAGTTTGGATTTCTTATCATTTGAATTTTTTTAAATTTTTTTTGAAATTTGGAAATAATGAAAAATTTTACTATTTCTTTGTTATTTGCAAACACTTTAATGAAATCATATTATAGAAAAATATAATGGACACAATACGATACAATCACATGCTGCTCTTCATCCAGTTTTCTCTTCATGTCACATCATATTTAAATGCTGTAAGTCTGGCATTTGTCTAAGTAGCCATATTTATTCCAACAATGAACTGGATTTGGAAAATTTTTTAAATTATAAAAAAAGAAATTACCTATTTTAATGAATGTCTTATTGTTCTAATGCTTAGAAAAATGGAGTCAGCTTATACATGAGTGTAAACAATTAATCTCAGTTAAACTTAGTTGAATAAATTCATTAATCTCTTAACAAGTATAATAGATTTTCTTAAAAGTTAAATTAATTTGCCATCATGAACTGTGAAGTATTAGAAAGAAAAGTCATAACACGACATTTAGAAAGATAACATTTATATATAAATTAAATTTTGGCATACAATTTTAAATTAAGACAGAATTCTATTAATTATAAAACTATTATAATTTTTTAGCTTACTTGTAATCCAATTGGACCAGAATGACCTTTTGCTCCTTTTTCTCCTGTAGGACCCTTTATAAAAATAAAATATAAATTCAGTAAAACTATACAAAATTAAATCAAATAAATATATAATTTTCATTTCATTAAAAAGTTAACAAATACCTTAACTCCATCCTGTCCAGAAGGACCTTGTTCACCTTGAGCTCCAGGAGGACCTGTTGGACCTGGTCTTCCTCTTTCTCCAGGAAATCCTCTTTCACCCCTTTCTCCATTTATTCCAGATGGACCAGGTGGTCCAGGTAATCCAGGTTCTCCATCCTTTCCTGGTTGACCAGGATTTCCAGGTATCCCTGGTAAACCCTGTAAATAACTTCTAAAATATATATACAGTATATATATATATATATATATTAGTAATTAAGATACAATCAGAATACAACATCGTAAGTCAAAATAATAAAATATATAATTATTATAACTGTTTTAACATATATGGTATAAGCTATTATACCCGTCTCATGGAGTACAAGGAAATTTAATATATATAATTATTACAACATTCCAAAATAAACTATAAACAGCATTACAAGCATATCTTTACAGCAAGTTAAATCTTTATATCAACTATAGAATGTATACGTTAAAATAACTTGGAATAATTACGATAAGTACAAGGATTATTTAAAATATTTGTTGAATTCCACTGGCAGTATCAACGTCGATGTCCTTCGCAATTACCAGATATCAATGTTGATTTTTTTACTGATTTTATATGTTTATATTTATTATACGCTAAAATTTATTAATCGAGTTGATGCCAATGTCCTTCGCAATTACCAGACATCGACGGATTCGACATTAACTTTACGATTTTCTATATTTGTCCAAGTTGGAAGCTGGTGTGCGTAAACTTTGGACTTTATCGATTCGATCGGGTGAAGGTGGATTATTCTCCCCAGGAGAAGGAGTAAATGTGTTTTCTTACGATTAATACTGACCCCTAACTTTCGGTTCTTAATCAGTACTAAATTCGTAATGGTGTTTCCTCTGTGATATGCATGTCCGGATATAATTTGTGTTTGTTTTCTACCTTTACTGTGGATGACGGTTCATTAGTAGAGGATTCAGTGAGCTCCATTGCCTCCAAACGTCCCTCACTCTTAGGGTAACGGTCGGAGACCCCAGAACCACATTGCTCCACATTTTGTTTCACATTATTTTTACATTTTTGCCGTGTGCACCAAATTCGCAATCGACCTCTAAACAAAAAGAGAACAATCAAAATAACGGCAACAATAAGAAGACTAAAAGTCCCTGAGGTAATTTCCCGAAAGTAATCTCGAGGTATTTTCTCCGATTCAGCTGAGAGCATTTCCCTAAATTCCTTGACCTTGGATCGAATATCCAGTAACGTTTTTCCGGCGACGTTTAACGATGTATCGTTGATGACCATTCAATGTTATTCCCTTTGAGTGAGTAGTTATTGTATTTGCAAATTAAATCTATTTCTGTTTGATTCAGGATATCTACAACCAATGGAAATACCAAGTGTGTTTTTGTGATCAATTTTAGTGTCGATCGCTGCTGGAAATGTGCTGTCAGTTTAATACCAGGCAAATGACCTGTGCATGAATTTGGTAAGTTTAGTATATTTGTACCCATTGACTTGAAGATTTGCGGCTGCATAGCTGATGTCGATAGTTGGGAACACTCTACCACTAAACTTAATGGCTTGGCGGTCGAATAAATCCACGTCCCCACTTGATCGAGCCTATGAAACATGGGCGGATGTGTGGGTACTAGTCGCTTATCACAAAGCTGAACGACCGTCGCGTCCAAACCCAAAAATAATGCATATTCGCAACTTTGATATGGACTTTGCCATATAGCTGTTTCTGGCGAGCAAATTGAAATTGCTCCAGTGCGGCATTTTAAGACCTCATAAGTATCAAGTAACATGTAGGCTTGACGATTTTTAGACAAGGCGATAAAATTATATTGTGTACGGTAATAAACGAACATACTAATTTCTGAATAATATACAGGAAATCCGATTACCTCAAACAGATCGAAAAACCTGTCCGGATTTATTAACGGTATATCAACAAATAACCTAAGTGTGTTTGGCAATGCTATAGCCGTCACTGAGATTAGTTGATAGTATTTAAATAAATTATCTCGCCTGAGCGGTTCGATTAAAGAAATATCAATCGGTAAATGATTATTTATGTCTACTAGCGCATTATAAAGTGTCCGTCTAGGCACAAAATAAGAGCTTAATCGTCCCTATTCTAATACTTCTATTGCCGAACATAAACTGGTTATTTGTGATCCGCGATAGCGACCTCCATGTTTCGGAGCACAGTGCCGAAGAAAATAAATAATTATAAGTGTGAACCGTCTTAATCAAATGTTCTTGTCCTTGTATTAACATCTTAATTGATAGCGACCTCCATGTTTCGGAGCACAGTGCCGAAGAAAAATAAATAATTATAAGTGTGAACCGTCTTAATCAAATTTTCTTGTCCTTGTATTAACATCTTAATACGCTGGCGATTCTCTTTAACTGCGACTAATGTCTCATTTATTACGGTTGTCTGTGCTTCTAATATATGAACAATCTTTTCCTGATTAGTTTTTATTCGTGCTATCCGTGCGTTGAGGTCCTCGACCTCCTTCGAAGTAGCTGTACCAAATAAAAATTTTAACAAGTTGCCGCCTAAGTCAATAAGTGCTCGCTTTTTTCTCGAATCTATATCTAAAGTTACTAATGATTTTAAATCTCGATATTCTACATCCTGTTCTATTAGCATTCGGTCAAGGTTTTTAGCTTCTATGGCTGTATAATTCCAAAGAGATCCTAATAATACTGTTTTTTAACGTCTTTTCTTTGAGCAGCCTTTATTAATTGCTGTAGGTTTTGAAGATGTTCCTTCAGTTGAGATAACTGAGAGTCAAACTCTTCGAAAGGAATATCGACTACGAGCGTCCAGTCACTTGTAGTAAGAAGGAAGTTTCCCTGATTCACAAAGATAACTCTTTTGTTTAAGAAAGAATTATTCATTTTATCAGCCAAATTAACTGTCGTTAAAATAAGTGTGGTGATTATGACATGACTGCATTCCATTGTCAGCGTTACGGTTGTCTGTAAATAAATTATATTTAATTGGTTTCTAATCAATACTCGATCGCTTTATTATGCTAAATTCTATAGTACTTTAAATTATATTTAAATTGCTATTAAACATTCGTTTCACTAGGGACTCTGGAACGTGTAGGCGTGGAAAAAATCCACTCTGCATCTGGGACTGATCCTTGGCTCCTAAGCGCGTATTCGCAAACGGGTTGCGGTCGCGAACTCGGACCGGGGTCCGACTCGATCGGCTCCACGTCATGTTGAGGCTCTGGCCGCATCGAAGCAAACACCAATTCGTCCCAAAGATCTGTATCTGACTCTGGAGTATCTTTGGGCGATGGTTCGGATCTTGATGGATCCCCTTCCATTCTCCATATCTGTTCAAACTGCATTCGTGCAATAGCAGGCTTTAACCGATTTGCATGCACCAGTAATTGTTTCTTTGTCTGTATGTTTTTTACTACAAAGTTTACCGGACTAGTTTCCTGTATTATTCGTGTACGGTCCGCTATATTTCGGATAGAAATTCCGTTTTAATCCTCTAGGCACATAAACATCATTAACATAGACTCTGTCGCCCACAGAAAATTTGTACGGTGTACTAGTTCTATCATGATATATTTTTTGCTTTTCTGCTGCATCTTGTGCATATTGTTGTGCCAAGCGATGAGCTTCTTTCATGCGGAGCTGTAACTCAGTAACAAAATTCACTTCTGCACCGTAATGTGCAATGTTTGGCTTAGTAATTATATCAAAAGGAAAAGTTGGGTCTCGTCCGTACAATAAATAAAATAGTGAGTCATTTACTGAAGAGTGTACCGTAGAGTTATAAGCGAACAATATATATGGAATCATTTCATCCCACTGTGTCTGGTCCTTTTGGACGTAGTGCACCAACATATCGATAAGTGTCTTTCTTATTAAAACGTTCCACTACACCATTACAAGCCGGATGATATGCTGTCGTAAGATGCCGTTTTATTCCTAAGCTTTCGGCAGCCTCCTTCATAACACGAGATGTGAATTGAGCATCCCTATTGCTGAGTAATTCCCAGGGTGTCGAGTGCCTTAACACTACATTTACTACAAAAGCTTTCGCCACTGTCTTCGCGGAAATTTTCGGTAACGGTATGCACTCCACATATCGACTAAAATGATCCACGAAAACAAGAATATATTTATTTCTTAACTGAGTGACAGATAGCGGTCCCACAATATCGAGAGCGGTTCTTTCAAACACTTGCTTTAAGTTAGGAAAAGTCTGAATAGGCGCCTGACGGTTTCTATCCTGCCATCGGTGTTTGGCACAGTGTTGAGAGCTCTCTCAGTACCTAGTTATATATCCTGGCGCATATTCGGCCAAAAGAATTGCGGTTCTAATTTCCGCCTCATCTTTTTAGCACCAACGTGACCAGAGATAGGCACATCATGAAAAATCTTCAATATGTATCCAATCATAGACCTAGGTATCACTAACTGATGCCATATTTCTCTTCTTGTCTGACATTGTTTCGTTTATACAATATACTACTATTATCTAAGAAATAATCTGCATATTCGCTTGAATTTGGTGTCTGGATGAGATAATTTGTCAATAATATTTCTATATGCTGGATACAACTGTTGTTGCTTCCCAACTTGTTTTATACTAAATATAGGATTTTTATTCTTCTATCACGGTTATTGGAATTCGACTAAACGCATCGGCATTAGTATGAGCCTTTCCCTGTTTATGAATAATTTTAAAATCATACACTTGAAGTCGCAGATTCCATCAAGCTAGTCTCGAACTTGGATCCTTGACATTCATTAACCATTGCAAATGTCGACTATCTGTATGTATTTCAAATGTGCGACCATATAAATAAGGCCTAAAGTATTTTACTGCCCAAACTATTGCAGACATTCTATCTCTGTCGTGCTATAGTTCATTTCGGGTGCTTTAAGTTGTCGGCTAGCATATGCCACAGGGAGATCTCCTCGCTCTTCGCACTGTGACACAACTGCCCCTATAGCGTACCTTGATGCGTCAGTTGAAAGGATAAAAGGCTTAGAGAAATCTGGTGACCATAATAATGGGGAGGAAGTCAGTATTTCCTTATGTTTTTGAAAAGCCTTCTCACATGAATCGTCCAAATGGAACTTTCTATCCTTCTTTAATAAGGTTGTAAGTGGTTTAGCGAGTTTCGCATATGAGTTAATGTGTTGCCTGTAATATCCCATCAATCCCAAAAATAAACACACATCTGTATCATTTCTAGGCCTCGGAAAATTCGCTACACTTTCTATTTTGGAGGAATCTGGCCTAATTCATTCCTCCGAAACCTCATGTCCTAAAAACTTAATTTGCCTTTGTAAAAAATGATATTCTTTTGTTTTACTTTAATTCCTACCCTTTCTAGGCGCTTCAAAACCATTTCTAATCATTCCAGAGGACTTTCCAAATCTTCACTAAATACTAAAATATCATCCAAATAATTTAGACAAATTTTGTTACATAAGCCATGTAATATGTGACTGGCAACTCTTTTCCAATTGGCGGGGGCATAACGTAACCCCATCGCCATTCTCTTCCAGGCAAAATGCTCGTCAAAGGTACTGAACGCGCTCTTTTCTCTCGACCCCTCAGCTAAAGGTAATTGCCAAAATCCTGATAGTGTATCCATTGTACTAAAGTATTTCAATTTACCAATTAAGCTAAGATTCTCTGATACCAACGGAATAGAAAATGGATCCTGTGGACATACACTATTGAGTTTGCTATAATCTACTGCAAAACGATAAGTGCCGTCTTTCTTTTTGACAAATAAAGACTGCGCTGACCAAGGCGAGGTTGAATGTTCTATTATTCCATGTTCTAACATCTCATCTATCATTTCATTCATCTTTTCCCGCTATGCATAAGGTATACGATACGGTGGCTGATAGATTGGTGGACTACTGTCTGTGTTTATTTCATGCTGCACAATATCACAATATCCTAAATCAAAATTATTTGTCGCAAAAACGTTTGTATTTGTACAACAAAGCTAACAGCGGTTTCTTTTTATCTTTACCTATCTTTGACCAATTCAAATCAAAGACCTCTTTGACCAATCAAAGAGGTCTCCAAACTCTCTTTGATTCATATTCGCTATATCATTGGATTTCTGTGGCCTGCTGTTACTATTTGTTTCTCGGTGTCTTCCATTGCCTGCATAAATTTACCTACTTCCTCTTGTTTGCGAAGTTTTAAAGCATTAGTCGTTAGATTCATTATTCTTACAGGCACTTTACCTTTATTCTTTGTTTTTACTAAAATATCCATAGTCATTAATCCCGGTTCACTTACTATTTTCGATTCTATGAATCCTAATTGATTTTTCTGTCAAACGCCTGCAACTTTAGCTAGTGTTACTATCTCTGACAAGGGCAGAACGATTCTATCCTCTAACAAATAAACAGTTTTCCCGCAGTCTTTGCGGCTTTGGGCCTGTAAATTTGTCTGAACTATGCCTTGACTACTCCTACATGTGTTTTTATTACTTGCATCGAGGCTCTGATGTATAGGTCTCCTTTCCCAACTGCCCTCCTTTCACAGCTGCTTGTTTACATACTTTGCCACAGAAATTTAATTGCATGCCGTTAGCTAAAATGACTCTTGAATTATGCAAGGAAATTGTGAGCTGGTGTTTTCTAATTATATTACGCCCTAGTATACCCTCGCTAGGAGCGGTAATCTGCGAATCGACAACACTACAGACATGTATGAACCGTAATGGACCGATTTGAAAAAGGAATTCGTATTTCCCGTAAGTTTTTATAACGTGTCAAGTGACAATCTGTAGTTCAGATTCCGAAACCGGTGATATAGATACAAATTTATCGAGCGTCTCTACAAACGTCCACGATAATAAAGTAACCTTAGCTCCGGTGTCTATTGTTAATGCCACTTGTTTGCCATTAACTAGACATTTTAAACTCGGCTCTACATCTCTAGCTAATTTAATTCCATTCCTTCCTTTCGAACGACCGGCGTTTCGCTTTATCTGCTCTTTGCCGCCGATCTTACGTTTTTCTTTAATTGATATAATCAAGTGGGAAGTTCGTACTTGTTTCCTATTTATTCTATTGAACTGATTAAGTGCGGATTTTTCTCGCTTTAGTCAAGAATTCAGACGGTTGTGATTCTGTTGTCGTGTTCTATTCTGAAAATTTTGCCATCAGGCGAATTGTGTTCGTATTACCGACGAGCGCTGTGGTGGGGGAGGTGGAGTCCGATATCCCATACCTCCTTGGGGCCCGCCAAAATTCTGCGGTGCGGAAAATCGTGGCCTAAACCTTCCTTGAGAACTCTGATATGCATTAAAGTGCGGTTGTGAATACCAATTATATCGCGGCAGTTCATACCCATTCGGTGGGCGGATCCGGTTCTGTTCATAACTTTCTTGTGGCCGACATGACTGATAATGCGTTGTCTCTTGCAATCTTGGTTGATTTAAACCTTGTTCAGTAGTCATTGTCGTCTGGTGCGTGTGTGCTGCTGTGTTTGGCTTTGGTTCTAACTTGTTTAGTCTATCACTTATCTGCTTAATTGCCACCTCTAGCTCTCCTGATTTGTCGATGGATGGGTCGGCTATGCCGAGCCCAGCTTCTCTGGTACCCGCTTGTCTGATCCCTTATACTTCCAACATATGGTCGGGTATTTGTATAACTTGCTCAATTAATTCCTCGCGTATGGCTACTAATAATGCTTCGTCAAATGTTTTTGGATCAACGGACATGACAGCTCGCTTAATTCTATCATTTATCCCATTGAAAAATTGCACGCAGAGACGTTCTTCTGTTTCTTGCCTCTGACAAGACTCTATTATTGTTTTCTCTTGCTCGCTTGTACTTGCTACTTTAATCAGCGTGTCCGCAGCCAACGACTGCAATCTAACAACGAACGTTTGTATCACTTATCTGCTTAATTGCCACCTCTAGCTCTCCTGATTTGTCGATGGATGGGTCGGCTATGCCGAGCCCAGCTTCTCTGGTACCCGCTTGTCTGATCCCTTATACTTCCAACATATGGTCGGGTATTTGTATAACTTGCTCAATTAATTCCTCGCGTATGGCTACTAATAATGCTTCGTCAAATGTTTTTGGATCAACGGACATGACAGCTCGCTTAATTCTATCATTTATCCCATTGAAAAATTGCACGCAGAGACGTTCTTCTGTTTCTTGCCTCTGACAAGACTCTATTATTGTTTTCTCTTGCTCGCTACTTTAATCACTTGCTACTTTAATCAGCGTGTCCGCAGCCAACGACTGCAATCTAACAACGAACGTTTGCACATCTTTGCCCCTCTGTTGGACGCAAGTGTGAAACTGCTGCAAGCTGACAGTATAAGGCACCCTTACAAATCTTTTTGTAATTTGCGTTTTAAAGGCTGTATAATCTGTAATACCCTTCATCTTAAAATCTCGCCATGAATACTCCCTAGCAATTCCGCTTAGTTTGCATTTTGTCACATCTAACTTTTGACGATCCGACTACGATGCTAATGTCGCTATCTTGTCTATAGTATCAAAGAAATCCCTTATCCGCTGGGTCGGCTCTCTGGAAAAGGAGGGCACCATAGCCGTTAAGGCGGAAAAAGACCCAGGAGTCGAAGAAGCGATCTCTGCTCTCTGTGAGTCGGCCTCGTTGGTCATCTTTAGAATTTTCTTTTCCTCTCGGACTTTTTGGACACTCCGCTCCTATTTCCGACTTTCTGGGTCCCACTGATGTGGAATTCAGTATCCCACTTCTGAAACCAATTGTGGAATTCCGGGCAGGAAATAAAATTGTGGAAACTACAGGTCTTACAACCTACGAGCGGTTCAGGTTAGATGCGCGAGTAAGAATGACTGTCTGAGGCGTCTCATCAAGAAATGGAGAACAACATTGACGTTAAATTCAACAACTTCTTTATTTATAAATTGTGTAATGCACAAATAAGAGAGAGATCTCCATTTACAAACGTTATGAACCAACAATGAGAGAGAGATACCTGTTTACACACGAACTTCACTTTCGAAGATTCTCGGAGATGACTTGAAAATTTTACACGAACAGTCTTTAGTCTCTATA
>AYEL01064043.1:0-10970 GCA_000484575.1 Olivierus martensii
TTTTCCCAATATATTTTTCCTTTATTCAGATAATAATGTAAAACTTGAATTGTTAAAAATTTTAATATTGAAATTTAAGTTATGTATAAGTAGTTATGAGAATAAAATTATAAAATACAGTTGATCGTTTATTTTTCAGATCGATTTGCATTCCAAACGTATTGCGTAAACAGTATTTGTTATGATTGTGTAAAATCCAACCGATCCATGATAGAATCTAGATATATTGCTGTTCATTCGTTTGCGTTATAAGGTTAGTTTATTTTTTAATCTGAATTACATGATTATAAGTAATTAAAATGTTAGCATATTTTTTCCTCTATTTTACATATGCAGTAATTTTAGATGTTTTAAGAAAGCATTTTATATTTTAAATATTAAATGTACTTTTAATTTTTCAATAATTTTTGTTTCTTTATTTGATTGATCGAATTTCATTAAAGTTTTAGTGTCGATATTTTCTTAATTTCAATATTAAAAAATATAGTGGGTGATCGGTTAACGAACATAATCCGTTCGAAGACAATGTTTCTTATCCGAATTGTTCGTTAACCGGTCATCGATTTACCATAGGTTTTATGGGAATTTGATTAATTCGTTCCGGAGACCCAAAAAAACATAAAAAATTTTTATAATTTCTTACTACGTTTAATACGTTTACTACGTTTTATATGTAATGACAATAATATACTATATACATAATCTTGCATTTTCATTTATATGTTTATTTTCCGATAAAGAATTATGTAATTTCTTACTACGTTTATTTATATGTAATAACAATAATATATACATACATAGTCTTGCATTTTCATCTATTATGTTTATTTTCCATTAAAGAATCTTCCATATCGATTGCTTTTCTCTCTTCTTCAGGATTTTTCAGAATTGATTAATAGCATTTTCGTGGTAGAGATCCCCAAGTCTATTCACCTCAACCTGGTGTGGGTGCCATTCTAAGACCAAAAAATTGTAAAATATCTCTGTTAGCTTCCTTAATAAATATTTGATTTGTTTTACGTTGTCTCCGAATTCATTTTAATAGGGAAAAATTAAGTCCACGAACGTGCAAGGACTAAATCTGTCATTCCGTTAGGTTAGTTAAGACGAAATATCTTCATGGAATATTTTTATTTGGCGGCGGCCACTTACAGAGCCGCCATCATCACAGGCTGACCAACATCTATGATGGGGTGAACCAGAAGATTGAAGGATTGGTTTCAACGGGCTGGGCCCAGATTCCTCCTGAAAAATTGGAGGTGTGAGATCCCGAATCATCCATAATGGTAAGCCACAGCTTTACTACGCAGCATCCGGCTGACATGTCATTCCGTCAGTCAGTGGATCCTGTAGTTTGTACTGTGAAGTGTTCGTTAACCGAACTTAAAAATCCTTCGAAAAAAATATTCGTTATCCGATTTGTTACAGTAAGTGATCTGTTCGTTATCCGATCACCCACTGAATAAGGTTTAATGTATATTACTACTATTGAAATATGTTTTAGAATGAGTTGAATTAATTCAAAAATTTTTTCAGCAATTGAATCTCCAGAAATTTCTTGTTTTCTTATTTATTTTTGTAACTCATGATTGAGCCGCTCACTTGAAAATCGATTAACTCCACAAACCAAAAAGTAGAGACATTAATAATATACAACAAAAAATACAGACACAAATAATATACATTGTTTTTTACAATTCGCTTTAAAATATAAATTCAAATAAACATTGTAGAATGTATTATTGCAATTGTAGCTTTTATCTAACGACATATAAAATGCATAAGATAGTATATCCTTGGAGTAATCATTATTTTTATTATATTTTTGTGTATATAGTATATCCTTGGAGTAATCATTATTTTTATTATAATTTTTGTGTGACTGATCGAGTTAATCGATTTGGCAAGTGAAAAAAAATAATAATACCATGGAAAATTCAATCTGAAAAATATTTTTAAAAAGAAATTAATGCAGCAGGGCCGCCGAGAGGGGGTGACATCTGTGACTTTTGTCAGAGGTCCGACATCGAAGAGGGCCCAACCGTCGGACCTGAAGTGTTAAATAACGTGTCCGATAGTTCACAAGCTGCCAACAGAGCAGCTAAAGCAGTCGTACCAAAATAAACTTTTTTATACATAACATAGTATGTAATGTATGGAATTGAATTTATTGTTGCCTTTTTTAATTAAATGCTTATTGTTTTATATACTTTTTTATTAAACCAAAGTGATGCACTTTTTTAAGGTGGACCCGGACTGCAGACTTGTCACGGGCCCGAAAATTTCTCTCGGCGGCCCTGTAATGCAGTATATATTTCAAATGTTAAACCAAAAGTTTAGTTGCTAGACAATGTCAGAGCATTGCCAAAACGAGGTCGAATGCAAAGATTTCTGGGGCCGGATTCACAAAGAGTGTCGTTATTTACGACATCGTACATTGACGACGTCGTCAAATATAACATGTTACCGATTTATCGTAAATGCTATTCACAGAAACTGTCGTAAGCTACCCAACAATTACCGACGAAATTATTGTCGTCTTGTTTCGAGAGTATGGAAATGACGTCAACGTTTACATAAATATAGCCAATAGGAAAGTGACTTCTTGGTAAAAATGGAGGCCAAGAACGATAAAGAACGCTAAATTGTTAAAGGTCTGTAACTGGTGCGAATCATTTAGAAAATTGATGCATTTTTATATTCTACGTAATGCATTGGAAACATTTGTAATGATTCTTGATGTCGTAGGTTGGCTAATATGAACATCATTTCCTATAACAGACTGAATGCTAACATTGCTAAAAAATCTCAGTTCACATCATACTTGTGTTTCCACATTTATAGCGTACGAACGCTTTGCTTTTTTCTATATAAGGTGAAAGTTCTATTAATTTAAAACTCGCATTTTTAGGTAGTCTTATAAACGAATAAGCTCGGCAACTATAATATCATTAATTCGAGTCGAGGTAATCGATATATTCGAATAATAAATATCCTCTTCATCGACTAAGACAGAAAAATACTCTTCCGCAATCTTAAAATTGATGATAACGACACGGTCGTGGCGTCGTTGCTGATTGCGAAAAGTTTTGTGAATACAGACAACTGTCGTTTCGAGTCATAACGACGATATTTCGCCGTTAGTTCAATAACAACGCTTTTATGAATCTGGGCCATGGTTAGTTCCCACTATCCGCCGCGGAAAGCGGAACTGATAACTTCGATACACAGATACACAGATAAACTCGGGGGCAATTTTGCTTACGGATTCTCACAGTCGAGATAAGCTTTGCTTTCCCCAAGATTCTTAGGGTCGTTCTCAAGATTCATTTCGTGTAAAACAAAATGGATGCTAATTAATGAAAAGCTCTCGCTGTTTACCAAATAATGCTAATATCTGCAGAAAATGAGGAAACTAAAACAAAATTCATGAAGGGTAAATGTTGGATCGAAAATATTTATACGAAGTAATAAGAACAATGTTTCTATGCAGTTTTTATTAAGATGAGATTTAATGACAGAGAATCCCGCCATCTTGACGGTCAAGGTTGCCAACAATTCAACGTCACAAATTGCATGGATTTCATTGATGGATGTTATCTCGACAGATTTTAACGTCTCGGAAAAGTTGAATCCATCCAGACACTGAACGGTAGCGGTTTTTATGCCGCGGTATGACGGCAAACTGCACTGTTTTCATCACGCGGATATTTTCCGCTGTGGTTCCATGCTAGTGAGAAGTAACTGTAAGTCGCAGTAGAGTCTCCGTATGGTCCGCCTTACTTTTGTATTTAATCATCTTTTATTTAATAAATTATTTTATTAATAATCTTTTATTTTAATGCCTTTGTAAAATAAATTATTTATTTTACAAAGGCATTATTCTATTAATATCCACATATAACAGTAACTGATTAATTTTTTATGACAAAATGAACAGTTTGTCGTTTTTATTTAATACATACTATTGTATTAAAAAATTACTTTACTAAATTCTTATTGTCGTATCCTACATGAATGAAGAAAGATCTTAACTAAAACCAAAAAATTTATTGAATAAAAACTGGTTAGCCAAAACTTTCATGTAGACGGTATCGCACCCTTCCTACACGTATCTCAATTGATCCTTCCAATTTAGTGATTTCACAAGATGTAAAAATATAATTCTAACTTCATTATATTTTTACATATCATTTAGGCATAATGTGATACTTATAAACGTTTGAATTGCATTATTGCCACGATTTACATTAGAATATTGAGTTAATCAAATTGGCTTCTGAAATAAATTATTTTTTATTCGATAGCCAAAAAATTTTTGTCATTTAGTGGTATTAAGCCTAATTATTAAGGAAACTTATTTTTAATTTATAGATTAAGAATCAATCATGTATTTTGACGCTAAAATTTAAAAAAGTTCAAAAAGTGGAGTTAATCGATTTGGCTTGTGAACGGCTCAATTATTTCATGTAAATTCTATTATTTCATAAATCTTAAAATAATAGAATTTACATGAAATAATTGAGCCGTTCACAAGCCAAATCGATTAACTCCACTTTTTGAACTTTTTTAAATTAGAAAAGGCAATCTACAAAAATGCCTGTTAAAATTATTTACAAATTACGTTGCCTATTTCAAGATTTATGAAATAATAGAATTTACATGAAATAATTGAGCCGTTCACAAGCCAAATCGATTAACTCCACTTTTTGAACTTTTTTAAATTTTAGCGTCAAAATACATGATTGATTCTTAATCTATAAATTAAAAATAAGTTTCCTTAATAATTAGGCTTAATACCACTAAATGACAAAAATTTTTTGGCTATCGAATAAAAAATAATTTATTTCAGAAGCCAATTTGATTAACTCAATATTCTAATGTAAATCGTGGCAATTATTCTAAGTTTGAATTTATAATCTATTATTTCAGTTTTTCGATTATTTTTTTCTAAAGAAGAGAGTAGAATTTATATATAAATTTTCTGAAATATTAATTAATTAATCTGATAAAAGAGGGAAATGTGTTGTTTTCCTGCATTTGTCTAAACTTTGATATCTGAAAGTAAGTATGGATACTCCATGCTAATATTATTTTAAATCTGAAAAATGATACAAAAGTTCGAATTTAATACAAACTTTTTAAAAATAATGAAAAATAACAGATACGTTATATCAGGATTTATAAAATTGAAGCTAATTAAAAAAATTGTTTCAGATATTCCTTTGTATAAATTTCACCATCTCCTATTAAGATGCACACTTATTTTAATAGATTTACAATGTATTTCTCTTAAAAATTGTAGAAAATTGCAATTTCTGCATATTTCTAAAATCCAATTCTAATTGTGATAGAAATTACTACGAAGTATTGAATTTTTTTTAAAGGTATAGAAAACACACAGTTTTCATTGTTTATGATAAACACATCTCATTAATGGAGAACTAAATTAATATTTAAAACATTTTCAACCTCCTGCGTCGTATTCATGCTATGAATACGAATACGATAGTTACATTATCTCTTTGATGCTTAAGATGATTTTCAAAAGCATTGTTTTCTGGACGTCCTAAAGTGAAAGATAGCTAATTTTATAAATTTTTAAATTATCTTTACGACAAACATTATTCAGCATTACCTTTACGCATTTCGTGCTTTATTATGCACATTACTTGGGAATATCTTTATTTACAATTATTTGATTTGATAAATTATTTAAGAAGTAAATGTATTAATGTATGTTTTGAATTATAATTACAGAGTATTAGTTAAATTTAAAACAGTTATAAATGGGTTTTGCTTAAAAACTATACATTTTTACTTTGAAATTGCACATGGTAAAAATTTATTTTAAACTTTTAAATGCGTTTATGAATAATATCCAGACTTTAATTATAAAATAATGCAAGTGTCAGTATTAAAACGTTTCTATTATAAAATGGTTCTTTATAAATCGTACTGAACAAATTTTAGTATTGTATATTTTTACTGATAAAATTGAGAATGAAATATCAGAAGTGGAAATTAAAATTTATGCTAAAAATAAATTCGTTAAGATTGATCTTAAGTAAATTTAACGAATCTCTTTTTAGCATAAATCGAATCTAAGATTAATGATTAGATTTAAAAAAATCTAATCATTAATCTTTAAATTAAACCACTAATCTAGATTAGTTTAAAGCGATTTTTACATATCAGTTATAATCTAAAGTAAAATATACTTTACTTTAGATTATAATTGATATTGAAAATATAAAATACAATAAGTTCCCAACATTACAAGTTAATTCATTCCTAGAATGTACTTTTCAAAGTTAAGGTCGGTTCCCACTACAATCCGTTTCCGTCCATCTCCGTCCGGGAGTCTGCGCAGTAAAGTCCTTACTGAACTGCGCAAACTCGGCGCCAGCAGGAGTTCGTTTCTCAGCAATGCAATTTTCACTACTATATAATTAATTATAACATAATCAATACACAATCAATAGTTTGATTAGTTATGATTCATTTATTTAAAGAAATGAAAATATAGCCACTAAATCAAGCAAATTGTAATATTCCTATATGTGCTTGTCAAAGTTAGAATTCAAAGAAATTTAAAAATTTCTTTGAATTCTAAGTTTGACAAGTACATTCTAATAAATTAAAGAAATTACTTATGCCGTATAAATGTTAAAGAATTTTTATTCTTCATAATTATTGATAGATAAACAGATAATATATAATATAGATGAATTACAACCTTAGGCGTATTCTGGGAAAAGAAATTATTTACACAATAAACTAATAAATTAAAGAAATTACTTATGCCGTATAAATGTTAAGAATTTTTATTCTTCATTATTATTGATAGATAAACAGATAATATTTAATATAGATGAATTACAACCTTAGGCGTATTCTGGGAAAAGAAATTATTTACACAATATTTAGAGAGAAAAACCAGAGGGCGCGCTAACTTCTCTTCTCCAGTGCCATTTTGAATTTTCAATTTGGTTGCAGACAACGAAGTTTATTGCTACAAATCAATTTGTACGGTAATATATAGCAAAGTACATTATCTGAAATGTTTTTAATGAATAATTACCTTTTATTTTTTTCTTATTATGATTCATACTATTATTATATATTTCGCTATTTCATATTTCGGAAAAAAATCGCAAAGCAGAGAGCTTGCTGTATTCAAAAATATTTATCAAGTACATTTTGAAACAGCTTTAATAGTCTATTTCATATTTCGGAAAAAATCGCAAAACAGAGAGCTTGCTGTATTCAAAAATATTTATCAAGTACATTTTGAAACAGCTTTAATAGTTTTAAAACAGTTACGAAAATATACTTGGACTGTTTGATAGATTTCCGAAGTTTTGAATTTAACATTCAAATATTCTACTATGAAGAGAAGTATTTGTTAAAAATTTATATTTATTATGGATTTTATGAAACTTTATCAACTGATCAGCTAGTTCCATGGAGTTTTTCAAAATTAGTACAATTTGTATCGATTTTGTAACCAATATAAAACATTACTGATTCATAATAATGGAACTAAAAGAACTAGTATTTTTAACAATTTCTAGATTTCTTAAAATGCTATATTTTTATTAAAGTAATACTCAAACCATATTGTAATATTCTTCACTAAATAAAATTTGAAGTAACATATATTATGAAAATAAAATAAGCATAATGAACTTATATTTATTAGTGAAACTAAATAATTGTTCAATAATCAGAATCTATTCAATAAATTTTAATCTTTCATATATGTAAAGTTAGATAGACAAAATATCATTGTAATTTATAAAGTAAAAGTTGCTTGAAAATTCAAATTATAATGATCAAAGTAAATAATTAAATTAAAAAATTGAAGAAAATTTCTTTATGACTAGATACTAAAAAAATATTGCCTTCCAAGCAGAAGTTGCAAATCATAGTATTTCCTAATGGGATCAACTGGACTAATCTGAAATTTAGAAAATACTGTATTTAAAATCATAATCTGTATATATATAAAAGCCCAAGTTTAAAAAGAGTAACGCTTTTTAAACGATATAATTGGATTATGAAATTTAGAAAATACTGTATTTAAAATCATAATCTATATATATATATAAAAGCCCAAGTTTAAAAAGAGTAACGCTTTTTAAACGATATAATTGGATTACTATGACCACGTGATACGCCTACTGGTGATGCTATTGGATTAGAAAAATCGGTCGTTAGGTGTCTGAGCAGTCTCATTGTACTGCATTGTACTATATCATCACTACGTTTGAAAGTAATGGCAAATGTTAGCTCCTATTGTTTGCTGTCGGACTGAAATTTGAGGTATATATTCAAAGGTATGTTGTGTTATAGTTTTATTTTAAATGCATATTACTTATTTTAATATAAAATAAGGAATATGCATTTAAAATAAATGATTATGTTATTGGATTGCGTGTTCGTAACTCGAGACGCATTATGTTCGGATAATTTGCGCAATTCGGTTTGCAAATTGTTCGGGATCCAAAGCGTTCGTGAACCGAGGTTTGATTGTGTTTAATGCTCTGATTTTTCTTAATTGGCCTACATACAATACCTATAGCGAATATAGATTACAGGCCGCAGAGCAAACTAGGCTGGACAGAATTTCTCAGGAAATGAGTTGGCAGTAATATATATATACAGTATATATATGCATATATATAATACTAGTATTTAATTTATTACTGATAAATAATTTGGAAAATTTTATGTGTTAATACTGTTTCAAAATTATTATGGCTAGATTGTTTGATAGATTTCCAAATATCTTACTTTAATATTCAAATAATTAAAAAAATTTATCTTCAATTTCCTAAAATGATAAATACAGTAATTAGAAATGGGAAAATATTTATTACGTTTTCCTTGGTATTAGGCTTATAATTAACATATAGAAATCACAGTGAAAAGTTCAAGATAGTTTTTTCATGCCAACTATATTGCGTTTTTAATAGTGTATAGAAAGGTATTGTTTACATAAATATTGCGGTAGAGAATTCATGGAAAATTTCCAGTAACTCATTTATTTAATGGCACTCTTAGAATCGAATTTTACATTACCAGCTAATCTCAATAAGTTTTATAAATATTATTTTCAAAACCATTTATTTATTTATTTATTTATTTTAACTTTATTAAAGTTTATTTTCCATTATATAATTAAAAGCTTCCAATAAACAAAATATTTTCATCAACACAAAAAAAATATAATACAGTAGAATATTTTAAATCAGATAAATGACAATATTATTAAAATTTACATCTTTATTTAACAGAAATTATTTTATTAAAATTATATACTCATTATTAATTCTACATCATCTGTACATGTATAACCTATATCAACAATCTAACATGGAAGAGTACAGGTAGTTTCATCTTTTACGAGTTAATTCGGATTTAGAAATTGCTCTTTAAACTTGAAAATCACAACTCTATTTTCCATAGACAATAAAGAAAAATTGAGAGGAAATATTGGTAAATTCATGGATTCCGCTCTCAGCAAAGTAATTGACCACATTTAAAGAAAGTAAAGGCCAAAACTATTAATATTTTATTTGGCTAAAGAAATAAAAGTCATCATCATCATTATTTATTTATAAGTATAATTGTAAATAAGGAAACAGAAGAAAAAGAACTGGCAAAAAGTCTAAATACACAAAAATATGATCTGGAAATTATGATTTGAAGAAAAGCCAGATTACTATGCCTTTGTAGCTCGACGGATCTTTGATACAGAGATTTGGACTAGGCACACTCCGAGTGGAAGTTATTTATCTAATAATGTTATAAAATTAGTTAAGGTGGAGTGGGGTAAGTGCACAGCGGTTTTTACAAAGTTGGACTTTAAACGAAGGTATTTCAATGTATCCTATAGATATTTGGCAGGGTCGTTAAGAGTGGCATTCGACAGCTAATACCGTTTAAATCATTTTCGAAAATTTTATATTTGTGACAAAATCTTACAAAATGACAGCTATCACGCATTTAACCCGAAACGGGGTAAGAGTGTACGTTCAAGTTAAAAACGTTTTGATGTTTATTTACGCACCCTAATTGGCACGATCAGAATTAGAAACAAATCTGCTATAAAATGCTTTTTACCGCATTAAGATAGGTTGTTTCATTTTAGAGTTATTCTTTGTTAAAGAAAAAAAGGATTGAACTCTTGAAATTTGAGAAACGAAAGGATTTTTAACCGATCGTATAAATATTTGACAGGGTCGTTAGCAATCGCATTGCTCACCTATTACCGTTTAAATCATTTTGGAAAAATTTAAATTTGCGACAAAATCTTACAAAATGTCAGCTATCCGCATAACCCGAAAAGAGGTAAGAGCGTACCTGCAAATTAAAAAAGTTTAGAAGTTTATTTACGCACCCTAATTAGTGCGATCAGAATTACGAAAATTTTCTATGAAATGCTTTTTACCGCATTAAGGTAGGTTGTTTCGTTTTAGAGTTATTCTTTGTTAGAAACAAGGATTGAATATGAAACAAGAAATGAAATGTGAGAGGCGGTATAATGGGGAATTGATTCTTGAAATATCAGAGGACAACTCCGTCCCACCGATTTCGACAGGCTTTAATCTACAGGTTGGGGGCCATAAAAAGTGGTTCCTGTAAAAGAATTTAGGTCATTATGCCTTCGTTATTAAAAATATCCGAAAAAGTGACTTCGTAAAAAGATTTAAGTCATTATTGCCCCTTTTATTAAAAATAATCGAGATCAAATGTCATAAAGCCGGACCGCACCGCTTATATGCCTAAAAATTGTAATATTTTGATCTAAGCGACGGCGTAGTGGCTAAGGCCGGCCGCAAACTAGTCGATATTGCAGCAATCCGGTGGCCTTCGACATCGTACCGTACGACTTGTCATCGCATACTCGTTGCAGCGACATCGTAACCTCCGACGAAAAAGAGGCGGAGCGAGCAACTTTC